>JAASFQ010000344.1:0-27270 GCA_023333845.1 Globisporangium polare | reverse complement strand
TCTGGCGCGGCATCCGGTGGTTCGAGCGGCGCGCTGAGGTTGAAGACGGGGTCGTCGACGAGTGGTACTGGCGGGTCGATCACGGTGGCTGTCGGCAGCGGCGGATCTGGCACCGGTGGCAGCATCACGTTGTCGTCCGGTAGCAGTGTTTTTGGTGGTAACGTTATCATTTCGAGCGGGTCGAGTGTTACCGACCAAATGAGCGGTGATGTTGTTGTCTCTTCAGGCGACGCTGATCGGATCCGCGGTGGGCGCTCTGGGATGCTGGTTTTGAGTTCTGGCGCTGCCTTCGACTCTACAAGCACTGGGCTGCGCTCTGGGGATGTCAACATTTCTTCAGGGGATAGTGAAGGCGGGACGGCTGGTGAGATTTCACTTTCCGTTGGAAGTAGTGGTCCGACTGGCGGGGGGAGATTATCGATTGCGGCTGGCGACAGTTCTACAACGGGTGGTGCTCTGGTCCTGTCAAGTGGAGTTGGGTCAACGGTTTCCAGCGGTGCGGTCTCTATTGGCAGCGCGTCGATCGGTCCTGCAGTTTCGACAGCGATTCCTGCTCCATCAGTGCTGAGCGGCGACGTTGTCTTGTCGTCGGGTGCGTCGTCTCAAGGATCCAGCGGCAGTCTAGCTCTGAAGACAGGTGCCTCAGCATCCGGAAACGGAGGATCGATTGCTCTGTCTGTTGGCAGCGGAACTTCAACGACTGGCGGAGGTATCACACTTGCGGCTGGCGGAACGACAAATACGACTGGCGTTGGCGGTCAGGTCAAGATCACTTCTGGGACTTCGAGCTCCACTGGTGGTCTACTAGCGCTGTACAGCGGCGTGGGCGATACGAAGGGCTCGGGTGACATCGAGGTCATTTCTGGAAACGCCCCCGCAAGCGTCAGTGGCGATTTGACGATTGCATCTGGAACGTCGGGAGCTGGTAGCTCCGGGTCCTTGACAATCTCGACTGGCGCCGCGACCGGAGGAGCTGCAGGCGACATGTCGCTCGCGGTGGGCTCTGGAAGCATTGGTGTTGGTGGGGCGTTGTCACTGTCAGCTGGGGGTACATCATCGACTGCTGCTGGCGGAGGCTCTGTCGGCATAACGGCTGGAGACGGCGGCACGACGGGCGGGAACGTGGTCATCAATGGCGGAGTTGGACGGACTGACCTCGGGGGTTCGCTCCTGTTGACCAGTGGAGTCGGCTCGACAACAAGTGGCAATGTGCAAATTTCATCCGCGGTGAAGACGACGGCTGGATCGACTGGATCTGTTGTCATCAAATCTGGAACAGCGCAGCTGTCTGGTGCTGGAGGCGATGTCTCGATCACAGTTGGGTCCGGGCCAGCAAACACTGCTGGAGGCGTCACGATCGCAGCAGGCGAGAGCACTGGAACTACTGGCATCGGCGGATCAACGTCGGTTAGCAGTGGTAAAGGGGTTCGTGGTGGCACATTGACGCTTTTGGGGGGTGCAGGGACGACTGGCATCGGAGGCACTGTGGTGATAGGCAGTGGCACCAGCACTACGGAGAGCGGCCTCGTGGCTGTCTCCTCTGGAGCTTCGCCAATCAGCGGCGACATCCAAGTCGGCTCAGGAGCTGCAACTACGGGAGAGAGTGGAAGTGTGACGATTTCCAGTGGCAGCTCAACCGGCAGTGTGGCGGGCAACGTCATTCTAGCTGTTGGACTGGGTGGATCTGGCCCAGGCGGCAACTTGACGGCAACTGCTGGCACTGCGACTTCGGGAGCAGGGGGAGCTGCTTCACTAACCGGTGGCGCTGGTTCCACCACAGGTGGAACTCTGTCGCTTGCCGGTGGCGGCGGCGGCTCTGGCGCTGGTGGCGCCGTGGAGATTTCTAGTGGCGCGAGCTGGAGCTCAGTCGGTGGCGGCATGACTCTCACGGCTGCAGCAGGAGGCACCGGGTTTGCCAGCGGAAGGGTTGCTATCCAATCTAGCAACGCCATCAATGCGAACTCCGGGTCGGTCGCTATCACAACGGGGAAGTCCACGGGCGGAGCCGGTGGTGCGATTTCGATGGCTGTTGGTGACGCAGACACTGGTGCGGGCGGTGCGATTACTCTCACTGCAGGGAAGACGACTGCGACTGCTGCTGTTGGCGGCAACGTGGAGATCCAAGCAGGCAACGGCATGGCGACGGGTGGATCTGTGAACCTCCATGTCGGCGCTGGAACGCAAGCTGGAGGTCTGTACGTGAAAAATCCCGACGGCTCGAGCATTTTGTCGGTCACAGGCAACGAGATGAGCGTGTCGGCGCAGAGCATTGATCTGCAAGCGACGAGTTCGACGATCACGCTGACAGCGGCGACGCAAGTGGCGATCTCGGCTGTGAACATCAACTTCCTCGGCGGCGTTGTGCGCGTCGACTCGCACGACCTGGCGGTCACCGCCACGACGAACGCAGTCGAGTACGACATCTTCCGCGTGCGAGCATCGAGTGAGCAAGTCGAGGTCAAGAACACGCTCAAGTTCAACAACGACGTGGCCGCGATCTCGCATACGATGACCGGCCAGTCGGTGAACACTGGTCTGACGATCTCGTCACGGAAGCTCGTTCTCAACAGCGCGGACCAAGTCAGTTTCGCTGGCACGGGCAACGTGGTATTCAGCAGCAGCGGCGAGGTCGTGCTCAGCACCAGTGGCAACAGGCCGACGTCGACGGCGTGCGCGCAAGGGACGCTCCGGTACGACGCTACGTACCTCTACATCTGCGTGGCAGCAAACTCGTGGATGCAGGTGCAGCTGAACGCCACCACGATCTAGCGAGACTGGGGGCTCCGGCCGAGGCGCGCTTCTTTCATTCTGCATATTTCATGTATTTTGCATAGTACGATGGTACGAGGTAGGTAGCTGCAAAGCTAGTGCATGTGAGAACAGCGACAACAAACAAACAATCAATCAATAAACAAGAGTTTGCTGTTCAGACATCGGAGGTGCTTTGGTGCTCGTATGCATCGGATCGACAGGACAAACCTGCGTTGAAGTCCATGATTCACATATTACACATGTAGCCTTGAACACACACACACTCGCGCGCACGCCAGTCAGTCAGTCAGTCAGTCAGTCAATCAGTCTATTGAGACTTGAGAAATAGAGAGGCGACCATGAACGCGCGAGGAGCTCTCCACGCCGGCGACAGGACGCCGCTGCTCGACGCGCGCGGGACGGCTGCCACTGGGGCGACACCCACAGGCGCCGCCAACAATATCAACAGCAGCTACACTCACGCGCCTCGTGCCCGCACCCGCACCCGTGAGTCCACGCGCGTGGACCTGCGCCGCCTCGGCGCGATCGGGCTCGTGCTCTTCTGCCTGGCGACGGCGGTCGGCCTCGTGCGCGTCATCGCGGTCTCGAATCAGGTGCTCGCGGTGCTACAACAGTTGCCAGTGGCGCATCACAGCGCGTCGACGGTCGCAGCAGTGGCTGGCGACACTTCACCGTGGATTGTGGGCGGTGGTGCGAACAGCACCGAGGGCAGCGCAGCACGGGTCCTGGTCGTGTACTCGAACGGCACGCACCTATCCAAGCTCGCCGATGCGGTCGGGCAGGGCGTGCGCAGCGTGACCGCTAACGACACAAGCAGCCTGCGTGTTCGCACAGTGGACAACGCGAACTTCACCGAAGATGTGCTCTGGGCCGATGCAATCATCCTGGGCTCGCATGTCATCAATGCCAACGTCGAGCCCAAGGTACGTTATGCATGATACATACCTGATTGTCATGACTACCGTCGTGGCGGTCTCACTTTGTACGTGTTGTTGATTCAAAATCCGTGCAGATGTCGGAGTTCATGACGACGTGGTCGCTATCGGCGGACCTGAGTCGCAAGATCGGCGCGGTGTTCGTGACGGGCGGCGGCATTTCGTCCGGCGAGGAGCTCACGATGGTCAACTTGCTGCACTCGATGATGATTTTCCGCATGATCATTGTTGGCGGCGAGCGCTGGACGAGCGCGTTCGGCGCCTCGGCGATCGTGTCCGAGGGCCCGTTCCAGCCGCTGGCGCACGTGCAGCCAGACAGCAACGAGTTCCCGACGCTCTGCTACCCGACCGACCCGGACGCAGTGCACGCCATGTTCAAGGACAAGGCGGTCGGTCTGGGCAAGCGCGTGGCGAGTCTTGCAACCATCCTCCGCCAGCACACTCCCTAAAGTGTCCGGCTAATGACAACCAACCATTTTGATACAGTACACTCGTAGCTCTTCGTTTCGTTTAAAGATCTCAGAGCTCCACATCCTGAGTTCACCCCTCAACTATAATCTTCAAGCTATCTCACAGCAGCTTCGCGGTCGTTCAGGTACCTGCTCGTGCGGTCGAATGCCCAGAATGTGATCGCAGCGCCGGGGATGCCGCGCGAGAACGCGGCCTGCCAGCCGCGGAAGAGGTGTGAGACGCCGTGCTCGCGCACGAGTCGGGTCGTGCTGGCGACGAGCCCTGTGTAGGTGCCGCGCGTGCCGTCCACCTGGATGAGCGACTTGACCGTGTCGAACGGCAGCGCGATGGCCCAGAAGCTGAGCCCACCAAAGGCACCCGCTGTCAGCAACACCGCGGTGTCTTGTCCCTGCAGCGCCTGGATTCTTGATAACCGCTCGCGGGCAAAGTCGTAGCCGAGAAAGTAGCAGGCGACGCCCAGCGAGTCGCGCAGCACGGTCGTCGTGAGCCCCTTCCAGAGCGCAAGCACGCCCTCGCGCCGTACGACCTGCGCCACACAGTGGAACGTGCCGCGGTACGTCCGACTCGCGCGTTGGTTCTCGTACTGGACCTGCAGCCGGTTGCGGATGAGCTCGACGGGCGTGACGAGGAACGCGTTGAGCCCGCCGGCGATCGCGCCGCTCAGCAGCGACACCGCCGACGGGCTCAGGTTTGCGCGCGGCAGCACGTCGTTACGCAGCTTAGATGACGTCGTGAAGATCACGGACTTGTACACCGCCTGACTGAAGAACGGCGGCAGGAAGCCCTTGTAGAGCCCGCGCGAGCCCTCGTGCTCAAGCGTCTGCCGCGCGCAGTCGACGAACCCCCGGAAGCGCAGCGGCGAGATCTGCAGCCGCGTGCGGATCGTGTCGAGCGGGTGGCACACGACGACGCTCGCCATGCCCGCGACGGAGCCGGCGACGACCGACTTGGTCGCGGCCGACAGCGGCGCCGGTGCTCGGCGCTCGCTGCTGGTCGTAGCAGCCATTTTTTGTCACAGCTTTCGCGAATCAAGTCAAACTTGAGACGCTTGACTTGCTTTCACGATGGCGCTGAAAGCTCTCGGCCAAATCGAGCCGACTCCTGTCGCTGGTTGCGCGCTCCGGTGTTGAAGGTCTCTTCTAAACCCGTTGCTAAGGGTCTCTCCTGCATCTGTTCCTCGGGTCTCTGCTAAACCCGATGCTACCGTGGACTCGGTTTTATGCGATCAGCTGTCCCTTTGTGAATACCGGTTTGTGTCAACTTGTCGTAAAAACAAATACACATCAGCTGGAGCAACGCGCTTCGCTCAGCTGCGCAGCGGGCAGCAACGTCTTTACCGAACTGAGCACCTCCGGACGCCAGCGGCTCATTCTCGCATTCTCGCATTCGCGACACGAGGCACCAGAGCAGCAGCACCTGACAAGAGACAGCAAGAGCGACTATGGCGAAGAGCAGAGCGACGTGGGTCTGGCTCAGCCTCGCGCTCGTGGGCGCCGTGCTGGCGCTCGCGTGGCCCTCGATCGAGCAGCAGCTGCGCGTGAGCGGCGTGCCGTGCCCGTGGCCCTTCAACCTCTTCCACGTCAAGCACGGCAACAACGTCAACGCGAATGTGGACGGGGTGGCGGTCGACAGCGCGCAGCTGCCGACGTACACGCTCGAGGAGCTCAAGAAGTAAGTCTTGTGTGTCCTCTTCAGGCGAGAGAGCCGTGCGTGGTGATAGTGTTGTGGATATGCATGGTACTGATCGTGGATGCCACGTGTCATGCCGTATGTTGTTGTGCAGGTTCGACGGCAGTGACGAGAGCCTGCCAATCCTGCTCGCGATCGGCGGCAAGGTACAGTGCCTGCTACGTCTGTGTGATTGTGCTGTGCTGTGCGGAAGTTCATGTGATGCTGACGGCTGTCGTTGTTGTTATGTGCGTCGTGCAGGTCGTGGACGTGACGACCGGAGCCAAGTTCTACGGCCCGGGCAAGATGTACCACCAGTTTGCCGGCACGGTGCGTTCTCCCTGTTGCCTCTATTGCTTGTATGGACTGCGCTTCCTTGGTACTCACGCGTGATCGTGCTTGCAACCTCATTACGCTCCTGCTAGGCCTGCACGCGCGCGCTGACCCTGAGCTCGCTCGACAAGAAGGTGCGAGAAGAACCATATTAGGGCTGCAGTGCTGTTGGGAATAAGGCTGAAACTGACGTATTGTTTTCCATGTGACTCTCAGGATATCAGCGACGACATCAGCGACTTCACCGACAAGCAGACGCAAGAGATGGAAGAGACGGTCCTCTTTTACCTCGACAAGTACCCAACGGTACGTCTCTCTGCGCTCTCATCTTCCGCGACATGGTCGTGGCACAATGTGACTCATCGTCTGCTGTGCTGGGGGGTTTCTCTGTCTTTCTTGGTCAGGTCGGAGTGCTCGCATAAGAGGCATTGTCATTGCACGTGCGTCTCTCGATAACAACCAAGCTGTCAGTTTCCATATCCGAATACCTCAAGAGATCAGCAAAATACAGAGACAAAGAGTTCCAAGCAATTTATGGCCATTGCTTCGCTTTCTATTACCATCATCCGTTTACGCACCGACGCTCTTTCCCATATCTCAAAGCTCACGCGTCCCACTCGTAGGACTCGAGCACGTCGACCGTGAGCTCCTTGCGGCAGATCTTGGCGAAGTCTCCGCACAGTCCGCGGAAGCGGCGCTCGCTCTGGCGCGTGGGCGTGAGCGCGAGGCGCATCCAGAGCTCGAACACGCGCCTGCGGTCGTTCTCGCTCACCTCCGAGAGTCCCAGCGCCTCGCTCTTGACGGTCGTCATGGCCTGCAGCAGCGCCGTCTGCACGGCCGGCACCTCTGCGTACGTGCTCAGGAACGCGAAGAAGAGTTTGCCGACGGCGTCGAACAGGATGCTGGGCGTCTTGGTCGCGATGGCCGAGACAAGGCCGTCCACCCACTTGGCTAACTGTTGTACTTCTGAGCCAGAAGACGTGCCCCCAAGCACAATGCTGTCGATCTGATCCCGGAATGGCGCCAGTTTCCCCTGACTCTCGCTCAGCAGGAACGTGAGAAAGATGAACACGGCGTTTGTGGACGCGCGGTCCTGATTCCCCAGACACGCGAGACTCAGGTCCACGAGCACAGGGAACTCGGTGGACGTGAGCACGGCCGCGGGACAGAAGAGCAGGAACCGGTACGCGAGCTCGTAGAAGGACCGCAGTACCTCCGGCGCGTCGCCAAGCGAGTGGGAAGTGAAGAACTGGAACGAAGTGCGGCTCAGCAGGCCCATGAGGTCGCGGAAGCTACCCACAATCTGCGGATTCTCTGTCTCTGCAGTCTTCCCGAAGATGTCGACGGCCACGGACGCGCACTCGAGCGGCGACACGAACTGGTGCCTCTCGAACACGAGCACGATCAGGTTCGCGATGAACCCCAGCTGACTCGCCATCTCAACGCGCAGGCTCTGCAGACACCAGCCATAGAACTGGAAGAGTGCGTCCATCACTGGCTCGTGGCTGCTCAGGCGCGACACGATGGGCTCCAGGTGCGGCCAAATGTGCTGCACAGCCGACGACGTGACGGCCTTCCCGCCGGCAACCTCGGCCGGCGCGTCCATGAACCGCACCACCTTGCTCAGCACCTGCAGCTCGTTGCACACGGCAGTGGACACAACAGCAGCCTCGTCGCTATTACCATTACCAAATGCCAGCAGCACCTGGTCGAGTCTCGTCAGCGAGTCGTTCAGCACAGCCTGCAGGATCACGGAGCAGTGTGTCGACACGGCCGCCGACCGCACGAGGCCCTCGACGATGAGCAGCCGGTCCTCGATCACCATCTGACCCGAGCCAAAGTGCTTGATACTGACCATGAGGTAGTCTGGCGGCAGCTGCGAAAGGCAGTCAGCGCACATTGTGGCGATCTGCATGAAGCTCTTGGCAGCGTTCGAGCGACTTGGCTCGCAGTCCAGCGCCGTGTCCAAGTACCGCAGGATCGCCGTGATGATTTCGAAAGACTCGGAGCCCGAGCCCCTCGCCTTCTTGTTGAACCACGAGCCAAACTGTCCGAGCAACTTCGCGGCCGTCGTCACGATCAGCAGATGCGGCGACGACGCACTGAGCACGCACTGGAAGATCTGCGTCACCATCGCGTCGAGCTGCTCGCGGTTCTTCCCGCTTGCCAGGCGCTTCTTGAGGTCGTCGGCGATAATCGAGAGCGCGAAGAGACACGCCTCGACGCTCTGCCAGTCCTCGTTGCAATCCCCATTTGTTGCTGTTGCTGCCGTCGAAGGTGCCGACAGCACCGAGACCAAGTGACTGAGCACCTGCTCGCTCAGCAACGAGAAGATTGCGAGGAATGCGTCGCTCACACCCTGCGAGCCGTTGCGGAACGCCAGTAGGTCATCTAGCTCCAGCTCGTCCATCTCGCTCGCGTCCTGCGAGAACGTGCACTGGTGCAGCAGCACCTGGAAGAGCTGACCGTACGCGTCGCGTCGGAAGTACACGTGGCGCTCGGCCACGGGCGTCTCCTGGATCAGCAGCCAGAACTCGAGCGTGAGCGACGCGATCTGCCGCCGCGGATGCGAGCCCAGGAAGAGCATCATCTCGCCCAGCCCCACGGCCTCTGGCACATCCCCCTCGACGATCCAGTCCACGTACGTCTCGCAGAAGGTCGACACGACGTCCGTGATCGCGTGGCTGATCTCGTCCTCTTCCTCCACGAGCGCGCTCTCGCAGGCCGCGCGTGTCTTGAGAAAGCCGTTCGCGACGGCGCACAGAGTCTCGTCCTGGTCCGACGGCGTCGGGTACTCGGCGATTGTGACCACCTTGCAGAGGATCTCGGCGCAAATGGGTAGGTACTTGGACTTGCAGCAGAGCGCGTCGATGAGCGTGAAGAGCATCGCGCGGTCGTGCAGAAACATTGTCGTGAGCGAGATCCCGGCCTTCTTGATCCACGCGTTGAGGCAGTTGAACGCCTCGCTGTGCAGGTCCACGAGCTGTGCGTTGTCGCGCGTGGACACGATCGCTGCCACGCCCTGTGTGATGTCCTTGCTCAGCGCGTGCAGGTGCATCTCCATGGCGTCTTTGGCAGTGAAGGAGATCTCGGCGTCCTCCATTTCTTCACACACGCAGCGCGCGAACGTGAGGAAGAAGAGCAGCTGCGCGCGGTCGCTATTGCCTGCCGCAGTTGCTGCCACGAGGCGATCGAGGAGCGCCTTGCACTCGTCAGGTGCCGAGATCATCACAACCGCGTAGATCGAAGAGAGCTTGCTGAAGAGTGCGCTGTGGAACGCGCGCCGCCCGCTCTGCATGTCCTGCAGCACGCTGAAGATGGACGCCGCCATCGCCGGCTTGGATTCCTGCGGCACCTTGACCCACTCGCGGCGAGCCTGTTGTTATGCGTGTCACCATGTAAGGATACGTACACACGCGACTTGTTAGACTGTGAGCGATACGACTAGCAGCTCTGTATGTATAGCAAAGCGCACCTTTGTGTGGATCATGTTGGCAGCGAAGAAGAGCGCTTCGGGCGGCAGGTTGAGCGACGTGTCGAGCAGGAGCTGGAGCCCCACGCCCCACGCAGCCTAGAGAGCCGACCAACAAGAGGTCAATGCTACACACCCACCAAAGCCATACACGCTGCGCCATAAACGACAATGCAACAGCAAGCGCACCTCGGAGCCAGCGAACGCGACGAGGAACTCGTTCGCCTCGCGCTGGCGCTCCACGCCTTCCTGCAGGGCGACACAAGCATTTTACACGCATACAAGCGGAGGGATCAGCTGCTGGTTGGACGCCAGTATGTATGTCAGCGAGGGAGAGGGTCGCCTACCATGCCGTAGAGCGCCTGGATCGCGCCGAGCACCATCGCAAGGGGCGACGCATCCATCGACGCCATCCTATTCTGTTTGTTCGAACGCACCTAATTTTGATCTCGACGTTGTCTTTTTTGGATCGTTCAGCCTCAGTATGTCCACCTCTTTAAGATGTTATACAGGATGTCCACCTCGTTAAGATGTTATCCAGCTCGATAAGCGACAACTCGAACGCTTTGTGTGTCGACAATGTACAATTTATTGACATGGCTGCACTTTTGCTGATGAGAGCTCTCAACTCCGTTGCCATCCCTCAAAGCAAGACCCATGAACCTTTATGCAGGCACAGGAGCTGTCCACACACCCCCAGCTCTCTACCCCGCCAGCGCCCCAATGTACTTGAGCTGGTGGAATCCGCAGTCGCCAATGGGGCCGACGCCCCCCTTGCCGTCGCTGCTGCCGTAGTTGTCGTCGCAGTTGCAGATGCCAGTCGTGAAGTCGCACTTGCCGTGGTTGGAGCAGAGCGCGTACTCGCGCGTGCCTTTCACAGACTGCTGGCCCTGCAAGATGGCGCCACCACTCGCGAAGATCAGACAGCCCGAGCCGTCCTGCCCGTTGCCATTCACACTATCGCGCAGCAATGCTGAGGAGCCTTTCAAGGACGGCAAGTCGCCCAGTTCGCTCATAAAATCGACCATCATGACGGAGTTCCCTGCTGAACACGCGGTCGTCGAGCCGCTGGAGAACGTGACGCTCGCTTGCTGGAACGTCGAGAGTGACTCCAACGCGCTCTTGACGGTGGGTTCGTCAGCGTTGAACGGGATCGTGGGGGTCGTCTGGTCCCGGAACGTGAGCGTGAAGGTGCCCGTCGTCGCGAGGCACTGGACCAACTGCCGCTCGATGACGTCGTCGAAGGTGCTGGGGTCGTCGCCTCGAGGGCATTCGCCTATGAACAGCAAGTCACAGTCAGCAATCCAACTAGAGCCACTCTAATGCAAAGATAGGACACGTGGACGTACGCATCGAGCAGTCGTAGCCAAAGAATCCTGGGTCACACAGGCAGCTGCGGATCTTGCTGCGGTCCCAGGTCGACGGGTTGTTCGGGTCCACTCCGTACGAGAAACCGGCGTTCTCACCCTTGACCGTCACGAGCGGCGCCAGGTCGTTCAGCGTCAAACACTGGCCGTTCGCTGAGCACTCGTCTGTCATGCCACCGCAGGACACTGGCAGAGCAAAGCATATGAGGCCGCCAGTCCAGTTAGCCTACCGGTAGTCACATCACGACAGCTCGGACGACTTACTCAGTTCACAGGCTGTGCCGGTGTACGGCCGCGGACACTTGCAGAGCCCGCTGCTCCGGTCACAGGAGCCAACGCCGCTGCACTCGCTCATAGTCCGATGCGCGACGTTCATCGCCTGCGGGTAGTCGAACCACGAGTTCCCGGATGGACATACGCGGTCCGCACAGTCGCCACCCTGCCAGCCGACTGCACAGGTGCATTTCCAGCTCGGGTCGCCCGAGCACGTGCCATGCCCACTGCAGGAGAGATCTCCGGGACACGAGACTGGGATGCGAGACGTGCAGCCGCAGTCCCCGCGGTTCACGAGTATGCTGCCCAAGTTGCCGTTGCCGTCGCTGTTCGTGTATCCGAGGAAGCAGACGCACTTGCCGAGCTTGAGGTCGTCGCACTGACCACGACCGGAGCACACGGCGCTCTCCTTCGTGCTGTTCACGGGCACGATCTGCTGCGCGCCGAGGGCTCCACCGAACGCCGCGATGCTCGATCCGGGCACCAGCAGTGTGCCGTCCACGACCACAGTCGGTAACCTGTGCGCAGCATACAACATACAAGTGTCCAGTGAGTTAGTTGAATGAATGAATAGAACCCACGACCAAGTGTCCATCTCAAATGGACTAAAGCGAGGAGGCCGGTGCTAGGTACCGGAACGTACTTCCCGAAGTTCTGCGTGAACGTGATGCTCATGGCGTTGGCCGGCGTCTCACACGCTTGCGCGCCCAGGTACGACACGTTCACGCCCTGGATGCTGGGCAGCATCTGGAGGATCTGCTGGACACCCTCTGGCGGGGAGTGCGCGGGGATCGGCATGCTCGTGTACCCTCGAAAAGAGACCGTGAATCCACCCCCACCCTGCTGCACGGGCGCCACGATCTGGTTCGTCGGGCCGGCGCTGAAGCTCTGATCCAGTGGCACACACGTGACACCCCGCACTACCTCCGTCAGTGACGTCGTGGGGAACTTGAGCCGGTTCGAGATGTGGGTCAGGCCGTCGACACCGCCGCCGTTCGTCTTGTCCGCGAGCACCTCGGCCAAGTCGCCGTCGCCCCGCGCGCCCGTGGACCTGACGACCACGAAGGAAATCGTGATCGTCGTGCCCGTGACGGTGCACGCCGTGGCACTCCCGTCCGAGTAGACGACGTCAATGTCGATGATGTACGGCACGCTGGCGATGATCGTGGCGCGCAATATGTTGGCGCTGATGTCGAATGAGAGACCCGTGACTCGTGACCCGTCCTCGAACGTGAGCGCGAACTTGCCGCTCGTCGCCGCACATATGAACGACTGCTGCTCGATGATCCTGCACGTGTCGATGCCCTTGGTCACCTCCTTGGTCTCGACGTCGATGAACCCATCCCCACCGTTTAGAGAGAGCGCCACGAGACCGTTGGCGTCCAGGTTCGAGAGCGTCATCGACGGGATGTCGCCAAAGTAGTTGCGGTCCCAGAGCTGCGTGAACGTGATCGTCACGTACGTACCGGTCGTCGAGCAGATCGTGGTCGTGCCTGGTGGTGAGAGCGCGATGTCCAGACTCCCAATGAACGGAATCTTGAGCACGTAGGCCAGAAACGTGTTGATGTCGGCGTTGAACGGGATCTTGGTCACCGTCTGGTTACCGAACGTAAGCGAGAACACGCCGGCGTCCGCCGCGCAGATGAACTGCTGCACTTCGAGCACCTTCCAGCGCGGCACGACGGCATTTTGCGCGGAGTTCGTCAGCGGGTAGTTGATCTGCCAGTCTGCGCGCGTGGTGGACACATCAGTCTTTGCGACCGTGACGGCGTCGACTCCCTTGAGCGCGAGCAGCGAGGTAGCCACCGACATGCCGTTCGAGTCGAGCGTCGCGAGCGCATTGAACGCGATGGGGCGCGTGTACTGCTTGCCGAAGAACAAGATGAACGAGCCTTTCGTTAACGGCGCGTCCGATTGGAGCGTGAGCGTCTGCTGCTGGTAGCTCGTGAGGCACTCGACAAGTTGCACCTCGTTGAGTTGCCCCGTTGTAAGCGGGTCGTCGCCCAGGGGACACTTCTTCAGCGCGCAGTTGGCACCCGAGTACGTGTCGTCGCACTCGCAGCCGAGCAGCATGTCGGCGTCCCAGGCGTCCTCATAGCGGAAGTCGAAGGCGTCGTAGAGCTCGCGCGAGGCCACCTCATTCTGCGCGTGCTCACGCATGGACACGCAGGTGCCGTGTGCCATGCAGCTGTCCGGGCAGTCGGTGAACTGGCACGCGTCGCCGTGGAAGCCCTGCTGACACACGCACACGCCCGTGTCCTGGGTGCAGGTGCCGCGACCCGAGCACACCACGGGGCCGTGCGCGCGGTCGACGCCCGTGATTCGCCCCCACGCTTTGCCTCTAGGGCATTCGATACCAGAGCAATCGTAGCCCGTGAAGCCATTGAGACAGTGGCACACCATGTACCGATCGCACACGCCATTGCCCGAGCACGCGTTCGGGCAGAGCGCCTGGACGCAGGCGAGCAGCAGGGAGACAGCGATACACCACAGTAGCAACAGGCGTCCAGACGTCATAGCGAGTGCTATAGAGAGTTATCGGTCTGGTGAGCGTCACACAAACTGGCAGGCAATGTGCCGGAAGGCCGTTGCTTGTCATCGCTTTGGAGACGTCGTTTCGCGTTCTCATCGGCTTTCAAGAGTCGAAAACCATGCATCAAAGATCTAGACTTGAGCTAGACAATGTTGCACGAAATTTTGGGATGTTGTTCGAACGCGGTCGAAACTGCCTGATGCCGGTGATTGGCAACAGAGCTCATCAACAAACAGGTCAAGATCAGAAATGCGACCGTCGACTTCCTGGATGCGATGGCGCTCGCCGCCAGTGCTGCGCAATGCAGCTGCACTGCTCAGCAACAGCAGCTACGCTTTTAGTGCAACTAGTAGCAGCAGCGCGTGCTTATCCACGACTGCGCCGTTGCAGCGAACACGCGGCGGCTCAGCACCAGCAGCGAAGAAAGCGGCACCACCACGGCGCAAGAAGAGCTTGCTCGTCGATGGCAACAACGCGCTGTACCACTTTTACAACCCACTGACCGCTGCTGACAGGTGAGATCGGTGTTTCACTGCGCATGACCTGTTTCACTCTGTGCTGATAGATGTGCGTCGTTACTCTGTGGTGGTTGTCTGAAACAGTGACGGTGTGCAGCGCGAGGCTGTGAACGGGCTCATCCAGCTGCTGCAGCGGATGGACAAGACGCATCTACCCGAGCACATCTGCGTGTTCTTCGACTCGAAGCGCAAGCCGACGACCCGCAAGCTCATGGACCCGACCTACAAGAGTCTGCGCAAGCCCACGCCACACTCGCTCGGCTCGCAGCTCCAGTCCGCGGCTGGGGTGCTGAGCCAGGGCGGCGTGAACTGCATCACGTTCCCAGGTTTTGAAGCCGACGACCTCATCGCGTCGTACACCGAAGCATACGTTGCCAGTGGCTACGAAGTGCTCGTCGTCTCGAACGACAACGACTTTCTGCAGCTCGCGCGCGGCACCAGCGCTCTTGACCCCGAAGTGGGCAAACAGCAAGCTGCTCCAACATCCTCAACAGCCTCGAAGCCAATGGTGACCTTAGCCGCCCCGGCCCCGAGCGGCTACGTGGAGCTGTACCAGCCCAACAAGCGCCGCTATCTGCGCGAGCGTCACCTGCAGAGCCGCTTCGGTCTGCCGCACGCGCGGCTGATCCCGGCGTACCTGGCGCTCATCGGCACGCGCTGGGGTAAGATCCCCAAGGTCGAGCACATGACCGAGGAGCGCGCCGTGGAGCTGCTCACAAAGTACGAGAGCCTGCCGAAGCTGCTGCGCAGCCTGAACGAGATCGAGGACGCGACGCTCCGCAAGAGCCTCAAGCACGCGATCAGCTCTATCGAGACGTCGCACCGCATCGCCAAACTGAACGACAAGATCCCGCTGCCCGTGGCCATTGCGGACCTGGAGGCCCCGCGGCTGCACGAGCTGCAGGGTTTGAATGGCAAGTGAGTTGCTGTGATAGAAGGTGTCGGGCCAGTGGCATTAGCACTCATCATCGAGAGTCCTCCATCGAAAACAACAACAACAGCAGCACCATTCAGATCCATCAAACAGGAGGTGCCCCGTAATCCATCGTTTGCAAATGAGCTCTTCAATGCTCTATGGTTGGCTATAATGATCATATGTAAGCCATGCGAGTGGCTATAATTGCGCTCAGTACCCCTTTTCTGGTTTCAGTTGATTTCACTATGGCGAGACAAAAGAGCAAAAGTGCGAGCGCAAGTTTTAAAAAGAGTCCACTAATGAGGCCAGGGGGAGCCTTCCATTCCATCTCGAGTTCTGTTCTGTCTGTCTGTCTGCTCAGTGGTTACCGCCACGATTACAAGCAGAGCAGAAAGCAGCGCGTGAAGCAAGAGCACGCGGCCCGCCGTAGATCAGGAACAGCGCTCCACACACGCAGACGCACAGCCCGCCTCCTAGTGAAGAAGGCGTCGTATTGCTCAGTAGGTAGCCAATTTGAGGCATCCGTAGCGCATCCGTAACAACCGAGAGACGCACAGCTAGGACACATGTCGGACGTCGAGATGGCGGAGACGCGGCCCAGTATGGCGGATGTGACGAGTGCGGACGACGCGGCCGAGAAGAAGAAGGCGCTGCTGGTGTACAAGAGCAACCAGCAGAGCGCTTCGGACGATGATGACGACGACGATGATGATGATGACGATGACGATGACGATGAGGAGGAGGACGAGGACCTCGGCGCCGCAGGTGGCGGTCGTGACGCTGACGATGATCTCGACGACGCCGTATCCGTGAAGAGCGGTGCGGATGTGGACATGGCCCCTGATGATGAAGACGAGGACGACGAGGATCTGGATGTCGACGACGATGACGATGATGAAGACGGCGGTGTGCGCGTCGAGAAGGACGACGACGAGTCGATCAACGCGCCATCGGACGACGACCTGGACAGCACGGCCACGCCACTGCGCGCCACCGACACGGATGAAGAGACTACGGCTTCTACCAAAGGAGACAACGCGGTGGCACGTACACGCGAACATGGCGGCGACTCGGACTCGACGTCCGTTGTGTCGCCCATCAAGACCGAAGGGGACGGGGCCAAGACGAGCGGGGCGCTCAAGTCCGGCTCGGACGTGACGGCGATCATCGCGGCGCGGCGCCGCACGGGCGCGCGCAAGGAGTGCGAGGTGTGTGGGGAGCCGCGCAACGGCCGCCGCGCGATGCTCTGCACGAGCTGCAAGTGCATGTACCACTCGAGCTGCTACCGCCAGCGGTTCTCCAAGCTGATCAACGCGTCCGGCAAGCAGTGGTACTGTCCCGACTGCGAGACGACGGTCAAGGCGGAAGCGGAAGCCGCCGTCGCCGCTGCAGCTGCCGAGCGAGAGGCGCTCACGCCGCGTAAGAAGCGAGACGATGCAGGGAAAGCCCGCAACATGCGAGGCTCGAAAGCTGCGCCCGCTGGAAAGGGTAACCAGTCATCAGGAAGCAATGGCGATGCGATCCAGTTCACGGCTACCAATGGTGCTAATGGTGGTGCTAGCACATTCGCTATCGAGAGCGAGCTGAAGCGCATCACGGAGATCGCGCTGCGCGGGGGCAAGAAGATCAACACCATGGTGCTCGAGCGCACCGAGGAGATGCTGCAGGTGACCCAGAGCCTCACGTCCGAGATCGAGAACGTCATGGGCAGCGCGTGGCGAGACAACGAGAAGTTGCAGCTACAACATCAACAACAGAACGGCGGATCAGCATCTGTGATTGCCATCAAGGAGGAAGAGCACCAGCCACCGCCGTTCACAATGCCCAGCTCATCTACCTCGTTGACCCAGGAGCCGCTCTCGCCAGTGTCGCATTCCCCAACCAACGATTTCAAGAGCCACCACGACTCGACCGAGAAGGATGTGCTGCTCACGCGCGTGCACGCGGGTTTGGCGTCGCTCAAGAACCTGCTCCAGCAGCTGCAAGTGACGGGCATCCAGTTCGAAGTGGACCTGATCAAGGAGATCAAGCTGCCGCCGCCACCAAAGGAAGAGAACAAGTCGTTGTCGGGGACTTCAGCATCCACTGCGGCACGGAAAGCGCCGACTTCGGCTGCCGCCGCCGCCGCTGCAGCGCGCGCGAACGCCATTATCAAGGGCAAGAACGGTGCCAGCCGTCTGTACTCGTCCAAGCAGATCCAGAAATTGGAGGACTGGTATCAGAAGTCGTCGCGTCCGGAGTCCTGCGAGATCCAAGCGATGTACCGCATCATCAACAGCCCCGAGTACGCGGACAAGGAGCTTCAGCCTGAGGGCATCTCGGTCAAGCAGATTCGCATTTGGTTTGACAACCGCCGTGCGAAGGAGCGTCTAGACTACATGCGTCTGAAGATGAAAGACATCTCGACCACCGACATGGACGTGGAGAGCGTGAAGCGCATGAAAGCTGCGTACATTGACGAAGCGAAGGAGGTGCTGGAGGCGCGTGTCTCTCGACTGCGTGAGAATGGCAAGGGACCAGGCGAGATTGTCGACGAAGCGGGCGAACTGATGCTCTCTGGCGGCGATCGCTCGTTGCCAAACTCGAAGGGAGGCAAGGCGAGTCCGTCGTCGAAGCTCAATGGCGGTCCTGATAGCGCTGTGAAGCTTGTGCTGAATCCAAAGAAGCGCATTCGCATCGACCACGTGGCGTCGGTGCGACGAGCCGTGAAGGACGCGCGTGACTCGGGCAAGAGCGAGGAGGAGATCAAGGCTGTCCGCGCTGCGGCGATCGAACGCGCTCGCGAGCGCACGCACATTCCGTACAAGAACGCGCGCCAGGGACCGACAAAGCCGCTGGGTAAGGACGAAGTGACGCACATCAAGCTCAAGATGCTGAAGCAGCTGGAAGAGGATGCGTCTGCCGAGGAGCTCACGGACCTGATTGAGCTGTTGCTGTCGGTAATTATCCCGCGCGAGATCCTGATCGAGTCGGCGCTCCACCGGCAGCTCAACCTGGTGCTGAAGGCGCACAAAGACAACAAGGAGCTCGTGAAGCAGACGAACAAGCTGCTGGACGAGTACAACATGATCGTTGAGAAGGGCGACTCGATCTTCGCGGGCATCGTGGCCACGGGCGAAGAGGCGGCAAAGAAGAAGCTTAAGAAGAAAGAACCGTCGCTGCTGCTGGATGTCGAGACCGAGTCGCTCCCAGCCGGTTCTCCGGGCGCGTCCCCCGACTCACCGGCAGCGTCGCCCGACTCCAGGCGACCACGCGTCAAGTTCTCGCTTGAACAGTTGGTGAAGCTTGAGAAGTACTTCCACAAGGATGACACGCCGAGCAAGAAGAAACTCGACAAGCTCGCGGAGAAGCTGAACGACATTGGCGCACGGGACCCAGCGAGCGACGATGCCCAGAAGTCCATCGACTACAAGCAGATCCGCTGCTGGTTCTACAAGCGCCGGTCCACGAACCAGCGGCCTCAGGCGCTCACGTCGCTGGACATCCAGGAAGTGGGCAGCTCGTCTGGGCTAAGCGAGACCGAGTCGGACAGCGATGACGAAGGTAGCGTGTCGTCCAAGTCGCCAGCGGCTGGCTCGGGGAAGAGCAAGTCTAGTGGCAAGCGGAAAGCCTTGGCATCAGCCATGGGTGAGACTAAGACTCCTGCCGTGAAGCGCAGCAAGAAAGACCCAGCGGCTGCGAGTACCACGGCCGCTTCTAGCTCGTCTGGCGACGCTAAGGTGGCAGCACCGCGAACGTCGTCCTCATCTACCAGTAAGAAGGAAGCCAAGGTGAAAGACGCCTTGGGCAAGCACCCAGGGCGGATATTCAACGTCAAACAGCTGGCGACGATCATCGAGGAGTATGAGAAGAACCCGCGCCCGAGCGTCTCGCGCCTGGAGGAACTGCAGAACATTTTGAACCAGGACGACCACGCCGACGACAACTTTGTGAACCCGACGGGCGTGACGAAGCGCCAGATCAAGACGTGGTTCTCGAACCGGCGTGCCAAGGAGCGCCTGGACCTGATCAAGATGAAGGTCCAGGACGGTAGCGGCCAGGCGGACGCCGACACGGCCGACTCGGAGACCGAGGACGAAGACCGTCGCGTTGATACCAAGAAGAAGACGACAAGTGGTGATGGAGCTGGTGAGGGCGACGCCGCCCGAAAGGAGCTCTTCGTGAGCGAGAGTGCGGCAAACCAGGACGCCGACATGGACAGCGACGACAACGACGACCTGAGCGACGCCGATAGCGAGAAGAGCGCGCCAGCGGCGACGACGAGTGGTCAGAGCAGTGGTGGTGGCTCCAAGATGCCGAGCATGCGCATGCTGGTCGACGACGACGACGATAGTGACGACGACGATGATGATGATGATGACGACGATGACGATGAGTTGGACAGTGACGATGACGCATAAGAGAAGAGGACGTACGAGATACCAGGGCCACTGGGTAGTCGAGTCCAGGCACGTGAAGGCAGTGAGAGAGAGAAAGCAAATCAATAACAACACAAAGTATTGGGCTGGCTGGTTCAGCTTGCGTGAACCATTTCCCTGTCCTTGAAAGCCATGCGATACCTCTGTTTGTGTAATTTCCGCAACCTTTGCAGCGATTTCCCGTATGCTGGCAGGTTTGTGATAGCCACACAGCTTTTTCGGCAACTCGTGCTGCCATTTCTCAAAATGTGGGCAATATTGTGCCTCTCATCGTCAGCATTCCGGACTCAGACGAGTGCGAAGTGAAGACATGATGACCCCAACAGCAAGCAAGTTCGCGGACGACGGCCATGCGCAGCAGCAGCAGAACCTCCTGCCGACGACCAGTCGCCGCACATCAAGCGCACCAGCTGCCTCCAGCTCCGCTGCTGTGCGCGGGACGATCTGCTCGAGCGTCACGCTCTTCCCGCTGCACGCGCTGCAGCGCCTCATGCAGTGCTTTGGCTACACGCACTCGGTCACCATGCAGAGCGGACGAACGTACGCATGGCATGGCGCTCGTGGTGGCGGTGTGCCATTACTGAGCTATAACACTGCTGCACGGCTTGTGTACTGATATCATGTGTGACAGTGTGGCTGTAGGGAGCGAGATCGCGCAGGGCGGCTACTCGTACGTATACAACGCGCGCGACACGCTCACGGGCGAGGCGTTCGCGCTCAAGAAGATCTTGTGCCAGAGCGAGGACCAGATCGAGATGGCCAAGCAGGAGATCCAGATGCACAAGTCGTTTGCGCACCCGAACATCATGCCGCTGACCGACTACGCGGTTCTCTCGGTCGACGCGAACGCGCTCGAGTACTACCTGCTCTTCCCGTTCATGGAGGTAAGAGGCAATTTACAAATGCGAAGGGTCAGAATGCAGTGATGCCATTGGGACAATGCTTTATGCACCACCGTATTGTTAAGCTAACACAACACACTCTTGCTTGTATGGTTGCAGAGCGGAACGCTGCGAGAAATGATTGATGTCTCATTGAGGTACAGCTTCGTCAAGCGTGACTGTTGCCTTATAAACCATACGCTAGATACTGATACCATTGATTGTGGTCTTGTGTGTACAGCCGCCGCATGAGGATACCGGAGTCGCAGATCCTGGACATATTTCTGAAGATCTGCCGCGCTGTCGCCGAGCTGCACTCCAAGTCGCCGCCGCTCGCTCACCGCGACATCAAGGTGCAAACTTACCATCTGCTTTCTCGCACTTGAACCTTTGTTGACAGTCTGTTGAGCTACATCTTGTGCACTTGCGTGCAGCCCGAGAATGTGCTGCTCTCCGACTCGAGCGAGCCGATCTTGACGGACTTTGGGTCGGTCTCGATCGCCGACATCACGATCACGAAGCGCGCTGACGCGCTGCTGCTGCAAGAGCGTGCTGCGCAGCTCAGCTCGATGCCGTATCGCGCACCAGGTTTGTCTTTACCTCCTATGCATGTTTTGTCCACGAAGCTGGGGCCACTGGATGTTGACTGCCACCGTGCTTGTCGTTGATGCTGCAGAGCTGTACGACGTCCCCGACTCCGCGAACATCACCAGCAGGACGGACGGTAAGGCGGTTGACTGGCCTTGCTGGAAGGAATCTGCTCTCGGAGCTCAACCGACTGACCTCGGTGTCGCTGCTCTATCCTGCTCGCAGTTTGGTCGCTCGGGTGTCTTCTCTACGCCATGGCGTTCGGGTACTCGCCGTTCGAGTGCTCGTTCTACGACAACGGCGACGTGCGCATCGTCGAGTGCACCTATCTCGCAGTCATCGGCGCGATCAGGATTCCGAAAGCGCACCCATACTCGGCCGACTTCTGCGACTTGATCCGGTGAGTATCGGTTGCAATCGCTTGAGCAAAGTTGACCTGTATCTCTCGACCTGTGCGCTGCGTGGTGAGTTGGGAAGTGATTCAGTTCTCACGGCTGCTGTGCCTGTTTTGTTTTTCCGTCTGCAGGTGGCTGCTCACGCAAGACTTTAAGGCCCGACCGACTGTGTTTGACGCCATCGAGAGGGTTCACACGCTGGATCCGTGACCGCACACGTCGGAGCTCACGCAGCAGGAGGAGGTCAGATCCAAAGAAAGAGCTTCCCGAGTGCAACAAGTGGAGAGGAAAGCGCGCGCGTGCGCGAATTCGATGTCGATCACGTTTTCTGGCGGGGAGCAATTGCATCTATATTCGTATTTATCGCTTCAAGCTGGCTTCATAAGGTAATTTTGGATTCCACTTTGGTCCATTTGCATGAGTTTCTTTTTAGCTATTGGGACCTCTGATTGGCTGAAAAATGCCATCCAATCAGTGATCTCTATTTGGAGAATGTTCTCCGACGGGTTTGAGAGTGCTGGTCGCGTTTATAAACCACTGGCGCTTTTCGAAGCGCAATTGGGAAAGCAGCGAGGCGACATGGCGGCGCGATGGCCATGAGGCAGCACTTATTCATCAACTTACCACCGACCGCCTTCGCCCATAACAACCCCTCCCCAGTCTTCAACATGAACTCCCCGTGCGAGAATCGACCGGCGTCCCCCACCGAGGGCGGTGAAGGCTCCACGCGCTGCGACGGCTGCAAGTCTTGCGGCGCCATCCTCGAGCTGGACGGCTGCGGCCACCGCTTCCACCCGCGCTGCATCTTCATGTGGCCGCTCACGCAGTGCGAGATCTGCGCCGTGCCGGTGACGACCGTCAAGATCTTCCGCGAGTACAAGAACGCGCAGAACTCGATGGTGCGCAAGGGCAAGTGGAGCACGGACGAGCACAAGTACGCCAACATGATGATGAAGCAGTTCCAGCTTGGCGCGCTGCCGCTCGTGGACGGGCTGCACCTGCGCGGGTTCATCTCAAGCCTGCTGCAGTGCGACCCGCTGCGCGTGACGAAGAAGTACTCGGGGCACGCGATCGGCAAGCAGAACTTTTTCTACCAGTACCGCAAGAACTACTGCTACAACCTGCACATCAAGCTCCAGAAGCGCGTGTCGAGTCTGCGCAACCACTTCTACTGGCACATCCAGTACCGCTGCAAGTTCGGCCACTCGCTCAACATCCAAGAGCTCAAGGCCGCCGAGTCGGACTACTGGATCCGCGAGTTCCTGCGCTTCGCCGACAAGATCGGTCAGCAGGTCGAGTTCTCGGCGCACCCGATGCCGGCATCCCCAGTCGCAGGACCGCGTCCAGTGGCTCAGAAGCCTCAGCCAGTCGTGGAGGAGAAGGTCACTGCCGCCACCACCACTACCACTGCTCGTGCTCTCGAAGCCTCGTTCATCCAACCAGCGCAAGAGGAGACCTTGAAGATCGAGATCGTGTCGCCCGAGTCAGCGGACGAAGAGGAGGAGAAGCAAACGTCGGTCGTCGTGGACACCACGGCGCCGACGTCCAACAAGTACTCTTGCGCGTCCACGGACCTGTCTGAGGAGTGCGCTTTGTCGCCACTGAGCTTTGACGAGTGGAACGACGCGACGCCAGCTTTTGGCGCCGTGCTGGACGGCATGGTCTTCGAGGACTTCTCGCAGGGCGACTCGACCATGTCGCCGATCCTTCCCAGCAGAGTGGTGGCGCACTCGAGCTCGAACGCGCGTTGCTCGCTCAACGACTGGCTCCAGGAAGAGGAGTCGCGCTGGAACGAGACCGTGGCCGTGCCCTCGTGGTCCTTCACGCTCTCGGACTGCGCCTGAGCGAGCGTCTCGTGTACGAATCCCCACCCATCCACTCCCCCCACCTCGATGTCTGTAACATATTTATGAGATCCGCCAGTCGCAGGATCAAGGCATTTTTTTTCCATCACAAGCGTCTTCACGCGAACCATCCAAGGGCAGACAGCCAGCAGTGAAGATTTATAGTTATATTTACCAACAGTATGCTCAAGAAAAGATGTGCGATGTTTCCCCCCCCCCATTCGGCTCTCAAGCAGCGACTGCGTCTTCTCGTCATCCATCGGATCCACACGGGCAAGCGTCTTGAAATGGAGAGTGGCGGCGATTCGCGATGGCGCAAGAGAGGCAACGCGCTGCAACCCCCACAGCAGAGAGCCCCTGTCGTCACCTCGAAAGCGACAACGTCGTCTGCTGCACAGGCGCTGGACGCGTACTTGGCAAAGTACCAACCGCACCTCCAGCCATCTGGACAGCAGCGCAATCATCGCCACAAAGCGCGTGGAGATGGCTTCAACTTGATCAGCACCACTGGACGTCAGTCGCCTTTGCAGGACTCGCTGGCCGTCCTTCCGTTGGGTACAACAGCGCAGATCCAGCCGAAGAGCCCACTGTCCCGGTTCAAGCAGCAAGCAGCTCGCATCGCCTGGAAGAGGAATGCGAGTCCACATGAAGCGGCTGGTGATGATGACACTGATAATGTTGACAGTAGCAACGCGGTTTTGAATCCTCACGGGCCTCCTCTAACAGTGGAAGACACGCAATATGTCGAGCATTGCGCCATCGACAGGAAGGAGAACCGACCATTGGGCAACCGGCGAGAAGCAGGATGTTCGAGCCACCTTCTCATGACTTCAGTCACTGGGCAGGCGCTTTTGGACAAAGTTCGCGAGGCGAAGCGGCTCGGCGGACAGCCAAAGAAGACCTCGGCATTGAAGCATGGGCTACATGTCGAGTCCGACCGCCAGCAAACCTCACTTGGCCAACGAGCCCAGCGATTGTCCCTTATTGCCGATGCATCGGAGATGCAGGAGACGGGTGTGACTATGAGTGCCGCAACAGGCCGAGCTCCAGACAGCCGGCTTAATGATTGCTCGCACGTGAAGATTGCGTCAGTTGCGCCATCCCCAGCCCCGATCACTCGTCGATCTGAGCTTGGCATCAAAAGGATGGCACCGTCTAAGCATTCTCCTCACACAGCATTGCCTTCAAGTCCAGGCACGAGACGCGAGACACAACAACCGAAGAAGCCAGGTGGGATCCCACCAAGTCTGTCAGTGGAGGTTATCGTCCGAGTCTCGAACGCCGCTGTTGCGATCCAGAGAGCGTGGAGGAGTCGACGCGAGCGAGAGCTGCGGCAGGCTTCTTTTCTGCTCCAGGGCACCCTTCCTTCTGATCCTGATCGTCAGCCGAGTTCAGACGAGGTTGATTCGGCAGTTGACGAACAGTCCGGCCCACTCGAAGTAGCCTGCGGGCTGCCTCGGCCCCCTCAAAGCGTTTGGACCTGCGTAGCTACTGCAGAGGCGAAGCAGACGGACGAGGCGAGCAGCGACGACGATTCGCCCTACACAGCTCCTGTCCCCGACTCTGACGGATTCGCAGAAGTCACCACGCATACTGAAGCAGCAGCAGTAGTGCCTGTGCAAGTGTTGTGGGTGGACGATGACTGGCTCTGCCTTGAGGAGGGGAAATACGAGGGCGACCTGAAAGCTGGGCTCGGCTCACAATCCGCGCTCTCCAGTATCAAGAGCAACGCTGAGAGTCTCTTGGTACGGAGACACCCGCAGCAGCTCATCCAGCGCCGCGAGAGTGAACGAGTCGCCTGGCTGCAGCAGTTCAAGAGACGCAAAGTCACGCTTGCAAGAAGGGCTCAGAACGATTTTGAGCTGTGCGAAGAGCTCCAAATCGATGCAGCATCGTCTTCTGAAGCTCAGACTGCTGAGAGCGAGGATGTGGGTTTACGTGTTGCCACTGAGGCGGTCGAGTGCGCGAGTCTTGGCATCGAATCACGTCGAACAACGTACCTTGTGCCATTGCTACGATACGGGAGGAAGCGATGCGGAGCACCAACAAAGATCCGAGTCCTAAGACGGTCAACGAGAAGAGGAGGCGAGCAGAGGGAGTCGAGTTCGCAAGCTAACGCAGGCTTGGAGGACGTGTCGGCGCGTCACCTTCAGTCTTGCGGTTCAGTTGATGCAGAAGAAGAGCAAAAGGAGAGGTGCGACGTATCGCTTGCCGTGAGCAGCTTCGGGATCTTCTCGTCGTTTGCAAACGAGCATCATCGAATACCGAGGATTGACGACCAGCGAAACGATCTGATCTCGATTGGTGTAGACGAAACCGAGCGCGGTGGATCGCAGTCGAGTACGGCAATCTCGGGAAGCTGCAAGAGCGACGGCTGCAGTCGAATTGAGCCAGGACGAATGAGCCAGGTTGAGAGCAGTGGCTTTATTCCATTGAGCTTTGCAGCCAGAGACGCACCCGCATCGGCTGAGCTCTCTTCGCTGGCGATGACAGAGGCTAATACTCAAGTCGACGGCGAGAAGAAAGGCAACGATACCGTACGTTTCGTGCAGCTGGTCAGAGAACTGAGAGCCCCGAGTATCGATGGAAGCGAAGCTCGGCACGACGAAGAGCCAGCAAGGGAGGAGCTGGACAACAATGGGCAAGACCAACTCGGCAATGATGTGGCAAGCGTGACAGTGGAGCGATTGTGGCAGCAGCGCTTCGACACCGAGAGCTACGGACCACAATTTGGAAACGCGGCCAACGAATCGACCGAACTGGTGTCGCTGCATGGGACTGCTGCCGTTCATGTGGATGCGGCAAAGAAGGAAGAGTTCCGTCGGATCCTGGACGAGTTCAGAGAGTCGCTGCGGCAGTCGTCGTCGTCATCGCAGCATTCTTACTCTGACTCGCTATCGGAGTCGTGTTGCAGCAATCGGCAACGGACCAAGTCAGAGCTGCCCTCTCTTCTGGTAGAAGCCAAGCCTATGGAGACCTCTGCGATCAGTCGAGATGAGGCTGAGGAGGAGGACGACGACGAAGCTGTAGACGAAGAGCTGCAGGCTATGCTGCACGAGATCAACCACTCCAAGCAGCAGTTCCAGCATACAGCGGACAGCAAGGTGGCTCAATGACACATCCGCACACGCTGCGATCGATGCGGTGCAGATTGCATAAAACGCGAAAGAGGACTTTGAGCGAATGTGGTTCAGGTACTAATCAACCGCTCGGCATGGTCACGCGAGAAGAGGGTTCAAGAGAGGGATTGCTGATCTCTGGTCCAGAGCCTCAAACGCGGCAGGCGCAATGCAACGCGGCGTCACGCCTCTGCAGCGACCCCCTTGCAGCCACCCGTTTGGATTTGAGCAACCACTTGCTTTGATTGGCATCAGGGCTCGTCGACAGCTCTCGCCTCAACGCGCTGATTGGCTCGTGCAAATTACGTGTTGGGACACGTGGTGTTCCAAGTCCCAGAGCTGAAGCAGACGCGAGTCGTCCGCGAACTTTTGCTGCCGTCCTGCACCGTGCTCGCATCTGAAGCTGGAAGGTGTGCTCAAGCGGTGGACAAGCAGCGCCAGGCTGAATCTCGGGCTGTTGCTGAGCGAAAGGGCTTTCGACTCGTTCCGGTGACGTTGAGTGGGTCTGATCTGCGCAAGTTCATCACTTGTGATTTTGACGCCCCACATGAGATCAGATGGACGAACACGCATCAACTATTCACAATATTCAAGCTGTTGCAGTATACACGTGCCACGAGACTGCTGGTTATTACTCGAGGGTGACTACCGCATAGAAAACACCATCCACCATTTTCCAGCGCAGTAGTGCATGGCCACACTCAAGCTGAGCTCTCTCGATGTTTGCGGGTCTTCAGTCGCCCAGACGTGAAGACAGACGAAGAGGC
>JAASFQ010000343.1:0-27440 GCA_023333845.1 Globisporangium polare | reverse complement strand
GAACAGATGAGCTCAGCGGTGGTTCTATCATCTGCACGGTATTGAGTTCCACCAGTGCAGCAATTTCATCTTTTTAGATGGAAGGACTGCTTGCCGATCTCCATTTGTCTCATCTCATTGATCAGTTTACTATACTCAATGACCTGAATGTACGACCACTCAGGAGACACGCGCACACAGGTCATGCTTTTGTTTACAGCTGCGTTACTCGTTTTAACTGCTTTATCTCTTGCCTTGCCGGAATCACCACGGCGACGAGATGACAAACCAGACTGGTCTGCCGGAGACTCTGTAGATGATGTGGCCGTCGAACTGGGCGTCTTGGGCGAGATGACGGGAGAGCGTGGAGCGGCTGAGGGCTGCGAGGTCGTGGCGTCTCGTCTCGACTGGACAGAAGAGGTGGGCAATGATTCCGTCCGACATCACTGGGGTACGGGATTTCAGTGCGAGGTTGCACTTGTGCCTGTTATCGAGCGATCGTTGTTCAGTTCCACCGCTTGGGCGGCAGCACCCATTCACTGGGCGACCAATAAAAGCCCATACGTTGTTGTCGCTGTCGGCTGCATAATGACTTCGCGAGATCTGTCTGTTGTCGAAAACAGAGATGCCGCAAAGACAAAACGAACCGTTCATGAAGACTGGGAAATTACGGCATGAGTAATAATGTGCCTTTTGTTGTTTGCAGTTGTAATTCGATGCTTTATTCCGACTCAAGCTAAAAGCAGGTGCAATTGCTGTCTGTTGCAAACCTCGACAGCCACCACGCTGGAACAACAACGAAGAAGGATGGGCCAGCCCGAAACGTTGCGAGTTTGCATCTCTCTGGCAGGAAGAGATACCGGTATCCTGCACGAAGAGATACCGGTAGTATAGACCATTTCCGTGAATGATTCAGGCGCCACTGCTTTTTCGGCACTCACCAGAAAAGCAAAAAGCCAACGGCAGCAAGTCCAAGCAAGCCAAGCAGCAGCTATGAGCAAGATCTGGAAGACCGGCCCGACGAAGGTGTTCAAGGCCATCAAGCCGGTGGTGCACTACGGCTTCGTGCCGCTCATCATCTACATCGCCATGAAGCAGGAGCCGCAGCTCACGTACGTCCTCTTGCTTTGCGCTCTGTCGCCACGTGCGCGCACGTTGCTGGACTTCTTCGCCGGTGTCTTCATTTCTAACACGCGGTCTGTCGCTTGCGCCTGCGTGTTGTAATATATATATATATATATATACAGGCTGTGGTCGATCATCTTCCCGCTCGCGTCCCCCGCCGACCCAGTGCAGCTGCAGTAGACGCATTCTTCTTGTGCGAGCCAGCGATCGATCGAGTAGACGGTGGAGACGAGAGCCACCCATTTCACTACACGCGTAGCGCGCTGCCGTTGTTACAGGGGGCGTGTAAGCTGCCGACTACGACGAAGGCGGTGAAGATAATGGAGGGCGGCTTTTTGTTTGTATTGATGGATTGATGTTGGTTTTGCTCGATTGGCTCCTGTTGGCGTGGCGTGTGTGTGTGCGCATCTGTTTGTGTGCAGGGAATGAACTGACACGTCGCCTCACCGTCCTCGATCCAACCAACTGCCATACACTTTATGGATGAGCGAGGCCGTAGGCGCCTAGCACTTCCAGATCCTGCACGTGTTATCCTTCGAGCCTGTACGCACACAGTACCAAGAAAGCGTCAATTACCAGCCAATCCCAGTCCAAGGCCGAACGTCAAGCTACATACCTGTGATGATCGTGTCGCCCTCGTAGTTGAACGCGCAGCTGAAGATCTCGTCCGTGTGGCCCTCGAGCATCTGGAGGCAGTCGCCCGTCTCGACCTCCCAGAGGCGCGCGACCTTGTCGCTGCTGGCTGTGAGCACCTTGGAGCCCTGCGGGTTGAAGCAGACCTTCGAGATCTCGGCCTCGTGGCCGATGAGGATCGCCTGACACGCGCCTGTCATCGTGTTGTAGATGCGCGACGTGCCGTCGGCCGAGGCCGTCACGAGCTTGGAGCCCGTGGCGTTGAAGCTCACGTCCAGGATCTCGTCGTTGTGGCCGCGCAGCGTCTGCACGTTCTGGCCCGAGGCGACGTCCCAGATCTTGCATGTGCGGTCGATCGAGCCGCTGATGCAGAGCTCGCCGGTATAGTTGAACTGCGTGCTCGAGATCTCGCCGTGGTGGCCCGCCAGCGTGTGGATGCACCGGCCGCTGCGCACGTCCCAGACCTTGACCGTGTGGTCAAAAGAGCCCGTGATAATGCGCTCGCCCTGGGTGTCGAAGTTGAGGCTCACGATCTCGGCCGTGTGGCCGAAGAGCGTGTGGAGCTCCTGGCCCGTCTCGACGTCCCAGAGCTTGGCCGTGTTGTCCATCGAGCCCGTGGCGATGACCGTGCCCTGCGGGTTGAACGACAGGCACACGATCTCGGTCGAGTGCCCGCGGTACGTGTGGTAGAGCTGTCCCGTGTCGGCGCTCCAGAGCTTGCACGTCTTGTCAAAGGAGCCCGTGATGATCTTGTCGCTATGAAGCCATAGTAACAAGTGATCTATTGGTGAGCCTCATAGTAAAGTACTGTCGATAGTGAGCTAGTGGACAAGGCCAACAAGACGTACCCGTAGGGGTTGTTGAATGCGATCGCATACACAACGTTCTTGTGGCCCTCAAGCGTGAGCAGCTCGTCGCCCGTCTGGGTGTCCCAGACCTTGCACGTGCGGTCGTAGCTCCCCGTGATGAACCTGAACAGTAACAAAGGTACACAAGTCAGCCCGTGGAGCTTCTCACACAGTGAGTGGTGGCCTTGGCACAATGCGCTGGTGACGGACGTACTTGTCGCCCGACTTGTTGAACGCGCAGTTGGTGAGCGGCAGGATGTGCGCGCGCAGGATCTTGAAGAGGTAGAAGTCGCTGCTCTCGTTCACCTCGAGCTTCTCAATGAGCTCTACGCACAATAACAACAACGGTTATATGATACTCCCCAGGAGCTACACAAATGACAACTAGAAAACTGAGACGCACTGTAGATGAGCCGGCGCAGCTGCGGCTTCCGCGACTCGGAGATCAGCGGCTCCTCGAACACGATCTGGTTCACCAGCACCTCGATATCCGACCTGTCCGTCACCATGAGCCACGAGACCAGTTAGCACATACATTAAAGGCCTCGCTATGCTACAACCACAATGGCAATGGTGGCGTGGCTCTACGTACTCGGCCGTGAGATGCAGCAGGTCGATCTCCTTCATCTCGCGCGTGCCGTCGCGCAGCTCGTACTCGAGGATGATCCCGGGCGGGTAATACCGCAGCAGGAAGCGCTTGAGCTTCATGGTCTAAGGTCTCACGTGGGAGCGAGTGCAGACTGATCGCCGTCCCCTCTCGTCGTTGGCTCCTCGTGTGTGTGTGTGTGTGTGTGTGCCTGTAGAGCGTGCCGTTGGGTTTGAGATCGACAGGAAGAGCTCGCTCACTCGGCAACCAAGGAAGGCGGTTTGCGTTCTTCGGACAGCGCCGCTTTGGGCGCAATAGATCCGCAAAGCGGCGGCGAGTCCCCCATTCAGCGCCATCGCCTCTGCGAGCAGTCGTTTCACAGCCGAACTCGACTCTTCAGTCGAGTTCGTAAAAACCCTTTCGTAAAAAGCTTCCAAGGCACGGCAACGAGGGTCTGTCATGGCGTGTGGTGTATACGCGTATTCACAGCAGCAGTCTCTGCGCGGAGAACTTGGGCTCTGGGGATCCATGTCATGGGGGGAAACTGGTTCAGAAGACTCGAAATTGGTTTCTCGCATTGGCCGACAATGTTAGGACTCTCCTTCTTCTACCATAGAACTGACTGGGAACGCTACGATGAAAACTCACTGGTGGACATCTAAGGGGGGCATGAAGTGGGATACGTGGCTCCCAGCTTTCTCGGTTGCTTGCACATTGACTGTCACAGCGCTGACTGTGGATACGATGAGAGATGACACGGAGACCTCGTCATTAGACGATGTACACTGGTGGCGTCAGACGCGCCTCGCAGTGGAAGTACGTTGCCTTCTGGTCCGCGGGCGTGCCGGGCGTCTTCGGACGCACGATCTTTCTTCTGTACACGAGCGCGAGCGCCGCGATCGCGGCCAGGCAGCCGATGCCAACGGCGACCGCCGTCGCGGCACCAGCCCCCTCGTGGACGCTGTCGCTGGAGTCCTCGATATCGGCGCTCAGTGCTGTGGCAGCGATTGTGGTCGGGGTGGCGGCCGGCGCAGGAGCGGACGAGGCTGGGACTGGAGCTGGGGTGGCCGTCTCAGCCGCGGGGCTCAGCGTCATAACTGCAGGCTCGGTAGCTGCTGGTGCAGTCGTCGCTGGGATCTGAGGCGCCGCAGTCGCGACTGACGCGGTCACAGCGGGGACAGTGGCAGTGGTAGCCTCAGCGGCCACAGCCGCGTTTGCCGCTGGCTGCGACCCCGTGGTGCTCACAGCCGCAGTGGCCACTGGGGTGCCGTTGTTGTTGTTGTTGTTGTTGTTGTTGTTGTTGTTGTTCGTCGCAGCAGTCGCGCTCACAGTGGTCGAGGCGGCGACTGGCTGCGAAGCCTCGCGGTTCGAGCTGGAGACGCTCAGGTTCGCGACGATCTTCTGGGCGTCCTCGGCGCTGAAGCCCGCGTTCGTAAAGTCCGAGACCGTGAGCTGTGCGTTGGCGTCCGCCTCCGAGGCGCTGTTGACGTCGTTGACGAAGCCGTTGGCAGCGCGCTGCTCCTCGACGAAAGGCTGCACCATCGCGTTGCCCTGCGCGGTCGCCATCGCGGCGTTGTTCGCCGCGGTCGTGGGGGTGTTAGCCACGTTAGCACCGTTGTTAATGACTACACCCTGGTTGCTGCTGCCTTGTTGGACCTGGGCCTGAGCGGCTGCTGCCGCCATAGCGAGCACGAGCACGCACGTCTGGATGAACTGCATCTTACTGGCTGTGTGTATGTGTATGTGTATGGAGCTGGGGGTGCTGATGCGCCTGTGAGTGAGCTCGACCGCGGTCTTCCGGTTGGACTGGGAGAGCTTTTGTGAAGAAGAGAGCGCGTTGCGGAATGCTCGGTCCGTGGGCGTGGGCGACGGAAGGTTTGGGAATGAGGAGCTCTCACCGACAAGCGAGAGACAGGAGACTGGCGGAGAGGCGGCGCTGCGGGGACTAATGGATGCTGCTGGTGCCCATCATATCCATGGACACAGAGAGAAAGAGGCACAGACAGCAGCGTAACAGGCGGACCGTAGAGGCTGCTCTTCCGCCATATTGGCGGAGCCATGCGGAGCGTCAATTGTGGGGAAGTTCGACGAGCTCCAAGACCCCAACTCGTCTCGGAAAGCTAATAACCTAGATTAGCAGCCGCTGGTTGCTTCCCTGAACGCCTTAAAATGGACTCCATAGTCTAATACACTGTCAAGCATTATACGCTTTAGTAGAATGCGGGCGGTCACCCAGCTGGCGAAACGTCACCTTTACATTTCGGATTTGATTGCCAGGTCCACGAAGCTCCCGTCTTTCACCTCGCTCGGCATGAGTTGACTCAGGATCCAGGCCATTGCGCCGGATGCGCTCACGGAGAAGCGCGGCCTGTGACAGTGTTTGCATTGCGCTGGATGGATGGCCATCGGGCTGTTACATGGCACGAAAGCGCCAACGAGCAATCCAGCTCCCAGCGATGCGACTGTGCAGACGAAGCTCGGTCTCCACCAAGAGCTCCGCAGCAGATGGCCCCACTCACCACCAAGAGCCACTGCTGAAAGTGTGGCTCTTCGACCGAAAAAGGTAATGGCCAGACCAGCAGCAGATACACATGCGGCTCGCCCACAAGTCGCTCGGACCAGCCGGCGTTGCAGTGTGTCTGTCTGTCTGTCTGTCTGTCTGTCCGCTTATGGCTGGCTCCGCTTGGGCTTCTCCGTCGCATGTGTATGCATGCACCCGCTCTCATCCCCGACCCTGCCTGCCGATGCCCGTCCAGCCATTCACAGCAATGGCCCGCGCAGCCCACATTCCAGACCAGACCGCGGGCTTGAAGCGACGCTGGAAAACTCAACACAAAGGCGCTGAAGCACTTCTAAAACTGGCGACGGAACGGATCTAAGAATAGACAGCGATGGCGGAGATTGGCTTGCAAGTCCCATTGCGTTGCGCGTACGATCGCAATGCTTTATGCGGCGCTGCGACGATGCATACATAGCGCTGGACTGGCTGCTGGCTCAGCCAGCGGGACGTCTATGTAGCGCCTGAGCCATTCGCCAACCAGCAGCATGCGCGCACCGATCTGGCTTGCGAGCGTCCTCGCTCTCGTCGCTGCAAGTCATGGCGCTCTCGCGAACCACGGACGAGCTATGGATCAGCAAAGCCAGCAGCAGCAGCATCACCGCCGCTTGGAAGGCAGCACGGCCGCGACCGGAGGCATGAACGCGCACCCTCCCTTTCGCCTCTTCCAGGCGCTGAGCACGCGCTACGAGAACGCGGCGGAGGAGCCTCAGGAGGTCGAGGTCTCAGCGCTCTCTTCGAACGCCTTCTCAGGAGTCAAGTCGAACGTCGCGACCAACGACGCTGACGGTGGTGGTGGTGAAGAGTCAACTGGTGATGGTGGTGACAGCGAGGATGGAGGTGATGATGGTGGTGGCTACAACTTCGTCGCTGCTCGTACCCACAAGCCGGTCCCGGAGTGCACGCCGCGTCCCAGTCGAGTGCCGCGGACTCCTACCATCGTTGCTAACGATGAGGACAACGCAGGCGACCGCATCGAAGTCTCGAGCGAACAAGATTCACTTGAGTCCCCAGCAGCGAGCTTGGCTGGAGAAGCGACTGGTCAGTCTGACTCGGACTCGATCGCTGTCGCCTCTGCTGCGACGGTCTTCCATCCATTGTCGTCCGCAAACTTCACGACTGCATCATCGATCATAGTCAGTCAAGCCAACTCGAGTGTCGATGCAACTTCACCTGAAGTGCTAGTGATCAACAGCTCTGCCAGCGCTGGAGATCCTCCAGGTCCGGCTTTGAACGCCAGCTCCTCGTCTCCAGCAAGTGTGAGCTCACCAGGAATCGGCAACTCAAACTCTGGCTCGATAGCGGGTAACGCGAACCAGACCACAGGCTCAAGCAACGTTGGAGCCGGTGGTGACCCCTCAGACACTCAGGTCTCTGCTGGATTCCCAACCAACTCTACCCAGCCAGCTTTGGCAGTATCTCCAGCCAAACCTGGCATCGCTAGCAACTCGTCATCTCCGTGCATCCCCATGAGCGTCGAGGGTGATGCGACGTACTGCGTCCCACAAGGCGACCCCGACTTAGGAGCCCTCAGCTGCAGCGGTGTTGCGGCTCCAATGCAAGCGTCCGCCTTAAGTGTCGACCTGAACCGCATCTGCCCTCGCAAAGGAGACACTGCGATGGACACCTCCTCCTGCCACCCGCAGCTCAGGAGCTTCAACGCCACGACCAAGTCCTGCGTCGCCCCCGAGGACTCACACTGCATCGTCGTCCGCACTGGCGTCTGGGGCTGCAGCTTCTCGTTCTCGCCGTCGCTCACTGGTGGACACAATCTGTCCACCAATGCCTTAGACTCCAGCTCCATTGCTGTACAGACAATGTCGACGGCGACCTCCAGTCTCTCAGCCAACCAGACAAGCGAGGCTGTGGAGGCTGCTGCTGGAGACGAGCAGCAGCAGCAGCAGCAACAGAAAGATGGATCGACCGTCCCAGGCTCCCTGCTCATCGTCACTGGCGTCTTGGCCATCGCTCTCGCGGTGCTGGCGATCGTGAAGCGCAAGCGAGCTCAGCGGAAAGCTCCCGACCAGGACGCTGTCGTCCTACACGGACCGAGTGGGACGTACCTGAGCTACCCAAAGACCCCGGAGGTGTCCAGGGCGACTGAGAGCATGCACAGCTTCACCTAACTCCTGCATTCTAGCACAATGAACAGACTCAAGAGGGTCAGACAAATCAATTGAGTGTGGGTTCGAGTGCGCTTCTCTTGTCTGGGCTTGCAGATTGGTATATACCACGACATATTTCTGGTAGAAATCTTCTTGGTCGTGTATTGTAGTAGTGATAGTAAACATGTTTTCTTCTTCTTCTTGCTGTACGTCTGGGCCTCGTCTCCATGCAGACCTTCGCACGGGAGCTTCACACTCAGGCGTACACGAGCAGCATCTCGTCGATGTGCAGGCGGCAGATCGGACACTTCTCCACCTCTTCGTGCGCGGAGCAGGACTCGCAGAGACACAGGTGGCGGCACGGGAGGCACAGGATGCTCTTCTCGTTCGAGAGGCAGATCACGCAGAGCTTGAGCTCCTGCTGCTCCTCCACCTGGCGGTCGAGCTTCTTCTGCAGCGCCAGCGCCTTCTCCTCTTTCATCGCGCGCACACGCGTCAGCGAGCTCTCCAGTAGCTGCTCCCAGTCCTTGAGCTCTTCGACGTTCTTCGCATTGAGCGCATTCGGGCCAACCTGGTGGTGGAGAACGAAGCGCACGTCTTCGAGCGACGCCGAGACGTGTCTACTGCATGCTTGCTGCTGGAATCCGTCATCATCGTCATGTCCTCCTCGAAGAGACGCAGCTGAGGCCAAATACAAGCCATTGGCCGATGAAGACCCGCCTTTGAGCCCGCCCTCGTTCTTCCGCATGCGCTTGCGGAGAATCGTTAGCTCTGTCAACAGCGCTTCGTGGTGTCGCTCGTGGTCTTCAAACCCGTTGAGTTGGTTCTGCAGCAAGTCGTTCTCAAACATGAGTCCGTCGCGATCACGTTCGACGCGGTCGATGAGCAGATGGAGCTTCTGGTTGTTATGACCGAGCTGCACGATACGTCTTCGTGCGTACGCGACCTGTTCCTGCATCTCGCGATTTCGAGCGATGAGCTCCTCGCAGTAGCTGCGCCACGGCTTCTCGGACTCATCGGTCTGTGTGGCTCCGTCGGCATCTGGCAGCTCGGAATTCAGATGACCTTGATGTGGTGGGCGCTGTGAAGAAGACTGTGCCTTGATCCCTGAACGCACTTCTTGTAACTGTGGGCTAAGCGCCTGTGAGGTAGCGCCAGTGAGAGGGTGAGGTAGTCTGGCGCGATCACCATGGCTCTGCATCAGCCTCCTGCTTGTAGCTAAGGTGTCGTCTGCTGCTTCGATCTGAAGAAGCGCGCTGGGATCTCGCACCCCCCAAGTTTCAACTTCAACACCACTGCCACCGAAGCCGAAGCCATTCTCATCTTCGTCCTCAGCGTCGCTTGAGAACTGCGAGTCGGCCAAGTCGAGCAGGCCAGGGCCACGGGGCTCGAGGCTCTGCATCGAGTCCGCAAACGAGTGACGGCGGCGAATCGTCATCATATCGTGACCACCAAACTCGGCATCAATGTCGTCCATCTCGCTCATCGAAACAACTCGGGGCGCTGTGGGTCGAGCTCCCTGCCAGAGCAGATCGCCATCGTCTTCGTCCTCGTCACCGTCATCTTCACTGCTGGTGTACAGCGGACTGCCTGGGAACGGATCGAGGCTCCGGTTCCCAAAGAGAGGAGAGAAAGGCGCGTCACGACCTCCGGAGCTCGTCGCGAACGGATTCGGATGGCCTTCGCTTGAGAAATAGGCACTCGTGCCACGATCATTACCTCCCTCACCATCGATCGCTTCATCGTCCAAGTGAGAATACTCAGCGTGCCCACTGTCGCTCGGATCCGTTAAGCTGCCCGTCGATGTATCCAACGCCGTCATTCTCGCACCAATCGCATCTTGTCGTAAACGGTCGAACCGCATTTGAGGAGCGGTCGGAGATTTCACCTGGTACTGACGGAACATGCTGCTTCGAATGCGTCCAAAGGGGCCTCGTCCCCACGTCAGACCGTCGATCGCAGCCGCGCACGCCTTCGCCAACTGGTGGTCGTCGAACTCGAGGAACGCGTGACCCTTCGTGCGTCCCGTTGCACTCACCGACGGGATCACGACTTGGATTGGGTCGCCGATCATGCAAAACAAGTTGCATGACAACATCTCCATGAGCTCTTCCGTGCGGTCCATCGACACCTTTGGCAGGTTCGTCAGCACGCACACGCTGTCGAAGCACGTGCCGGCGCGCGCGTTGCCAAACTCGAACTGTGCCATGTCGAACACGGGCCACTTGAACGGAAGCGAGGTTGTCGCTGACTGTTGCGAGCTTCCACCACCGGAGCCTCCAGCATGAAGTGGAATGAGGTCGCCTCCACCCATAGCGAACGCAGATGAAGCTCCTAGTGGACTCATCCATTGCGGATGCGGCGGCCGGTGGCTGAACGAGTCCAAGTGCGCGTCGCACACCATTTTCACCAACGACATGAAGATGTCGACGTACGCCAGCTCGCAGTCCGAGTCGTAGTGGTCGATCTCCTGCACACCGGCGTCCAGCGCCATGCGTGTGAGATTTTCCTTGAAGCCCAGTCGAATCAGGTTGCCTACCATGGATTCTTTGAGAGCTTGCGCTTTCGACGCATTGATGTCACGATTCGTTGCGCTTGCCTCCTCGTCCTGGTTGTGGTCACTGAGCTCTTCGTTTTCACCATCACTGTAGACGTCCTCATCTCTGGCCCGTGGAACACTGTGATAGCCATGGTCGTGGACCAGTGGCGGTGGCATGAACCTGGACTGCTGCTGGAGCATGTTCTGTTGCCCAAACAGGACATCTGAGGACGATGGGTACATCTCGCCGTCGCTCAGCTCGTCTCGCTCGTGCTCTGTCTCTTCTCTGCCTTCTTCGCTCGACTCGTCACTGGAAATGTTGTCCGCCTCTTCTTCTTCAGTGGTCTCTTCTTCACCTCCGTTGTGGTCAATCTCGCCAGTGTCGTCCTGCTGCATCAGTTCTGGCACTGCTCCTTGATCGTGACGACTGTTGCTGGTGGTTTCGTCCTGGTGAACACTGACCCTCCTCACGATCTCTGACAGTGTTAGCCGCGAGGACCGGAGCGGACTGGAGGGGCTCAATTGCATCGTAGGTTGAGGCGGCTGTGGGTGAAGAGCTGTCTGGTAGTGGGGTTGCTGAGGCTGCAGGGCCCCTGTCAGCAACTGCTCCGTCTGAGCGATCATCGTCCGGATCTCGTCCTGAATGGCGGCTTCGCTGATCGGAGAGGCACTGGTTTTCCTCCTCGGCTGGTGTGACGCTGCTAGAGTAGTAGGAGCGGACTGAGCAGTGGGGACAGGATATTGCGATGAGGGTAATGAAACTGCACCACTGCTGTGCAGCTGTGAGGGTTGCCCAACTGCGCTCGAGCTCAATCGTTGTGTGTCCGCTGGTATGGCTCCATTCAGTCCTGCATGAGCGGTTGGCACATGTTGCATCAGCACGAATACGTCAAACGCAACCGGCCGAAACGCATCCCAGACAGTAGTACTTACTTGCGCTGTTCTTGCGTTCAAGAGCGTGTCGCAGTGGCGGTGGCTGCTGGTGGTGCCGGATCAGATGCGTCGCTCGCGCACCTTCATGCAGCTGCTCGTCACCGTCGTGATCCACAGTCGCAAAAGTGTTGCTATCTGCAACTATCGCAGCAGCAACTTCGCGCACACGTCGCCGTTGCCTCACTGCCGCCGCCGCACGCTGCTCCTGCTGCTGCGCCAGCAGGACCTTCCTGCGCATCACTGAGGCCGTCGAGGCTCCAAGCGACTCGCATGCGTCCAGCTGATTCGATCCAGCGTCGCTCTCGCTGCTCTCACTTTCACCACCACTGCTGCTGTCGTCATCGTCGCTCGTGTTGCTCGCGTGCATCGCGTGGTCGTGCGCCGCCTGGCGCAGGTGCTGCGGCAGCGTCTGGAGCGCATACTGCTGCTGCGCACGCGCGTCTTGCCACAGCGACGCCATTCGAATAGAAAGAGACACTATACAGGGGAGCGACGACGGCAGCGCATCCAAGCAGTCAGTCAGTCAGTCAGCCGGTCAGTCGGTCGGGCCGTCGCCTCTGCAATGCGATCCACGAAGCGAGCGATGACAAGGCGGCGGCGGCGAGGAGGCGTTTGTATGGGAGTTTGTATGCCGCGACGGAAAAGCGCGCGCTTTTTTGGTGGCTTCAAAAATAGCTCGACGCTCTCGCGAAAAACCGCTTTTGAAGATTGCAAATGCAGAGTGGTGTGGGACACGTACATTACGGGAGTGATGTAGATATAGGGTGGCCCACATTGTGCCTTTTGTGCGTTGCCAGTCAAACAAGCCACGTCAAGCCACGTCACGCCCGGCCTGTCTCGCAAGCCGATCTGGAGTTTGTTTTTCAGTTGAGCTTTCTCTAAATTATAGCAATAATGACTGCTCCCATGATGCTGGTCTCTTTCGCAGCAGCAGCACGCCGTGGCTTGAGAGGCGCGCGGCACGCCAACGTGCGGCGAAACCCCCACGCATCCAGCATCAGAAGGCGACCAGGTTGGTTGCCCTTCTGCCTGCCTGGTGGCAGAACTGAACTGGGGGAACGGTCGAGCCAGCATCCGAGAGTTTGCCGAGTCAGAAAGCGTGCGGCTGGGATGCGCTTTCGTTTGCATTCCATTTTTCTCGCGCATCGGAGTTGAAGGAGAGTCCGAGCCAAATCTGGTTCGCGTTCTCAGACGGATCCAAGCTGGGTCAAACATGACATCTAGCCTTTGCTCGGTGGAGCTCCCGGGAAATGCACGCCACCGACAAGGCGCACACAACAGGCGAACGTCAAGGGAGGTCTCCGATGGTTGTCCAGCTGGCTGCAGCTCGCCACATACTGCAGCAAGTTCACTCGATCCTGATTTGTCAAATGTTGATCCTGGATTTACCTCGGTAAATCGCTGCTCCGAGACCACTAAAACGGAGTAAATGCTGCCAAAACGATTCAAAACCATCAAGTCACTTGCCATAAATCACACCTCGGAGCCGATAAACCGCCACAAAAAGGTTGTGGACTGAAACGTTTTCTCACATCACACACCTCGCGTCATCCACCAACATTTTGCGGCGATCAGCTTTGAAATCACTCCACACACACACAGTTCCATACAAAAGTCGAGTCAAAGTAGATGGATACGTCCATGTGTGTGGACGGAGCGGCGCTGGCATCAAAGCTCCAAGCATGCAGGTGTCCCCAAAGAAAGAATGAAAATGCCTCAGACGTCATACAATAACCAGGCGGAGAAACCTGGCAGGTTCGACACCAGTTTCGACCTGAAAAGCCTTTACACCGCGCGAGCCGCGCTCTTTTGCAGTGTCGTTGCGTTGTCGTCGACATTTCTCACTGTTTGTTGCACACGACGACGACGGCGCCAGCGTTGCAGCGAAAAAGCAACAATTCCACAATCGCTTGGGAACGTCGTTTTGCCCTCTGCACAGGCTTTTCGTATCCAAGTGTCCGACCCAGTAAACAGATGTCAACACAACAATCACGAGCCAAAATTTCCACAACTCACGCCCTGATCTGGCCCTCAACAATCGCGCGAAGCAGCTCAGTTGCACCTTGCCACACTCACTCGCGCAGTTCCTTTCCAGAAAAGAAAGGAAACCCCGCACCAGCTCCATCGCCGCCGCCCACACGCGATACGAACCCCCAGAGCTCACCACTCGCTCTATTCGCCATTCGACCCGCTCGCAGTCGCACCATCGCCACGAGCTCAGTCGCCATGAAGCTCTCGCTCTGCCTCGTCGCATCCGCGCTGCTCGCGGCCTCGTCCTCCGTTGTTGCGCAGAACGCCGCCACGCCCGCTCCAACGACGCCGTGTCCCGTGATCCCCGGATGGGAGAAGCCGAGCCCAGCGCCAACGCCCGCGTCGTCGACGCCGTGCCCGGTCATCCCAGGCTGGGAGAAGTGCACGGAGGTGTCGGTGGAGGGTGACGCGACCTACTGCATCGATGGACCAGTGTGCAGCGGCGCGGGGGCTGCACCAGCGGGCGACAAGTGCCCGAAGAAGGGCGACACGGCCAAGAAGGACTGCTTGAAGACGCTCAAGAGCTACGCCGATGGCGGCAAGTGCGTCGCGCCGATGGACGCGCAGTGCGTCAAGATCAAGACCGGCGCCTGGGGCTGCGTGTTCTCGGCGATCGCGACGACCCCGGCGCCGACGACGCCGTGCCCGGTGATTCCTGGATGGGAGAAGCCGACGCCGACTCCAGCGTCCACGACGCCTTGCCCTGTGATCCCAGGTTGGGAGAAGCCGACTGTGGCTCCGGCCACGCCTGCGCCAACCACGCCTTGCCCTGTGATCCCAGGTTGGGAGAAGCCCACGCCAGCTCCGGCTACAACGGTCCCTACTCCGTGCCCCGTTATTCCAGGCTGGGAGAAGCCGACGCCAACGCCGTGCCCTGTGATCCCAGGTTGGGAGAAGGCGACCCCTGCTCCGACAGTTGTCGCCGCGACTCCAGCGCCGACCACTGCCGCCCCAGTCTCGACCCCGGCGCCAACCACGGCTGCTCCAGTCGCTACCACTGCTGCTCCAGTCCCAACGTTGGCGCCAACCACCGCGACTCCAGTGACCACCGTCGCGCTCGCTGAGACCACGTCTTCGGTTAGCGCCGCTGATACCACTTCGTCCAACGCTGGTGTCTTCGCTGCTAGCGCCGCTGGTGTTGCCGCCGTGCTCGCGATTGCCGCTGTTGTCGTGTTCAAGAAGCGCCGCGCCGCCACGTCAGGTACCGGTGACTCGCCGACCATTTACAACGGAGCCGTTAACACTCCAGTGTAAACGGGGACGCACACGCATAAGCAACGATGAAGCGCGCGAAGACAAAAGCTAGCGAGACAGACATACACGCGCGACTCTCTCGTTCGGGAAGATGACGTCGCGGCGGCGTTAACTGCCTCGCCCCGCAAAGCTCGCGCTCTTTGGTGGTTTCCATTCAACAAGACTGCACTTGGTGCGTTCATTCGACACTCTCAGCTTATTTTTATTTTTCAAATTTCATGTGAGAGAAATGGTCTCGTCAATGGATCTCGCGGGTTTCTTCCGTCTGTGGTTCGTGCCCCTTCAGCTCAGGCTCATTCATGGCTCCATGCAAACTCGTCTCATGCGCATTTGTCTTCGAGAGATTAACTGCTCACGTCTCGAGCGGGAGGTCGTCGCGCATGCCCCACTCCGACCACGAGCCGTCGTACACGGGGGCTCTGCTTATACCAGTCAAGCAATAGAACACCCACGCATCTCGTCAGTATGCCAGAATACCCAGCGTCCACATCGGAAAAAAAGAAGGCACACAGCACTGAGTTTGTTTTTTCTCGTACTTGTCCAATGGCTTGCCCAACAAGTGGAGGCCGAACGTGAGCACACACGCCGTGACACCCGAGCCGCAGCTAAAAGACACACACAACCACGCGCGAGAAATGGGTTCGCCATACGGTCGTTGTTGAAAATTGGCGAGCTTCTCAGCGCATACAGTACCTCGTGATGACCGGACTGGTAGCGTCCATTTCCACGCTCGCTTCGGCGAACGCGGTCTTGATCTCGCTCACATCGCGGAAGACCTGCACACACACACACACACACACATGATATAAGCGCCATACAAAAGGAGAACCTCCGCGTATCTATAGAGCTCCCTCCACACAGGACACGTACCGAGTAGTCATCAGGGGAGACCAATTTCCCGAATGGCACGTTCACTGCGCCTGGGATGTGGCCGCCACGCATGCCCGGACGAGGCTCCTGTTGGTGTGTGAAACACCGTAAAGATTGTCAGCCCGGTCTGTCTTCCCCAGACATTAACCAACTTGATACGACGTACGGGGTCCTTGGCGTGGAAGCGTCCAGCCCCACGCGCGTCACCGATCTGCGTCTCGCCGTGCAGCTTCGCGAGCACCTGCTCCCACGAGACCACGAGCTCTGGCCGCGGGTGCGCCTTGTAGTCGGCGCTGGTGGCCGGTGGCTTGGGCGTGCCTGTCGCAACCTCACGGTCCTCGCTCTTCCACTTGTTAATGCCGCCTACAAGGGGTATCGCGTCATTTTGAGCGAGGCTGTTATACTAGAAGCTCCGTCAAAGCAACAGCAACGGCGCTCATTTACCGTTCATGACGTGCACGTTCTCGTGGCCAAAGTACTTGAGCGTCCACCAGCAGCGCGCGGCACTGCAGTCCACCACACAGACACAGATCATTAGCATCACAGCAGGCAGCTTGTTACAAGTAAGCAGTTCACATACACAAACACACGGCGCACCTGAAGCAGTTCTTGCCCACGTAGACGATGACGGTGTCGTCGTTCGAGACGCCGAGCTGCGCCATCGCGCTCTCAAAGGCCTCGGGCGTCGGTAGCATGTGCGGCAGGCTCGACGTCTTGTCGGAGACGTCCTCAATGTCGAAGAACGCGGCGCCGGGGAGACGCTCGACGCCAAACTCGAGCTTCCCGTTGCGGCTCTTGTCCAAGTACCAGGACGCGTCGAGGAAGCGCACGCGCCGGTCCGAGTCGCTCGCCAGGAGCGACTGCACCTGCTCGGTGGTCAGCAGCGGCGATGACGGCGCGTGCGAGCTGAATGCGGCGGCCATGGTGCGTCTCTGGATGTTGCTGGATGCGCGACGTGGGAGCACTGCCAACATGCTCTTCGCGTGTGAAGAGTGGCGCTCGAATGAAAATGTGGCGCGCGTTTGTGAGCGAGCTTCAAGGAGAATGGGGATCTTTTCAGATGATAAACATGGCCATCTTTGCCATATACTTTGTATGCACGAAAAGGTATTATTGAGCATTGACGCTTTTTTGTCCACAGCGAGTGATTGACAAGCATCGCTCATCGGCCAGAAGAAAAAGAAGGCGAGGAGGGCGTGCGCAGCGAAGTGCGCCACAACGAGAGCAAAGCGCAAGCTCGTGACAGCACTAGCACCTTACCTTACCAGCGATGGCGGACGTCTTCGATGTGGTGGTGGTCGGCGCGGGCCTCATGGGCTCCTCGGCCGCGTACTACGCCTCGAAAGCGGGCAAGCGCGTGCTGCTGCTCGAGCAGTTCGAGCTGCTGCACGCCAGGGGCTCGAGCCACGGCCGCAGCCGCATCTTCCGCGTCGCGTACCCGAACGGCGTGTACACGAAGCTCTGCCTCGAGTCGCTGAAGCTCTGGCACGAGATCGAGAAGGAGGCCGGCGACGGCGTGACGCTCATCGAGATGACCGGCGAGCTCGACTTTGCAAAGGAGCGCAACGCGGACCTCGTGCAGCTCGAGGCCACGCTCGCGCAGCACGACGTCCCGTTCGAGACGCTCACGGGTGTCCAGGCGAACGCGCGCTTCCCGGGCTTCTCGCTCGACGAGAGTGACTATGCGGTGTTCAACTCGCACGCCGGCGTGCTCAACCCGGACCTGGCGATGGCGACGCTTCAGTCGCTGGCGCAGAAGCACGGCGCCGTGATCCGCGGCAGCAGCAAGGTGACGGGCATCTTCGCCTCGGGTGATGGAGACCTGGCGGTCATCGAGCTCGCGGACGGCGCGTCGATCTCTGCGCGTCAGTGCATCGTCACGTCCGGCGCGTGGACGACCTCGGTGCTCAAGAACGCGCCGACGAGCCTCAAGATCCAGCCGATCGCGACCTACGGCACCTACTGGAAGTGCACGAGCGAGGAAGTGTACAAGCCGGCCAACTTCCCCGTGTTCATCAACTACGAGGACGAGTTCATATACGGTCTGCCGATGATGGACCCGAAAGAGGGCGTGAAGATCTGTCGCCACGACGGGCCGAACGTGGACCCGGACACGCGCGCCGGTGTGGAACAGCCCGCCGAGCTGGCTGCGAGACTGCGCGAGTACGTGACCAAGAACTTTGCGCACGTGGACGCGAGCGCGCCGTCCATGACCGACCACTGCATGTACTCGATGACCGCGGACGAGAACTTCATCATCGACTTCTTGCCCGTGCCGTCGGCGGCGAGCTCGCAGCGCGCTTCGACAAAGAACGTGGTCGTCGGCGCTGGATTCAGCGGCCACGGCGCCAAGATGACGCCTGTGATCGGCAAGATCCTCGCGGAGCTCGCGCTGGAGGGCAAGACTAGCCACAACATCGAGTTGTTCCGCGCGAGCCGCGCAGAGGTGGCGACCCCAGCTGCCAGTTAGGCAACCCGTGGAGCATTTTGAGATCGGAGAAGTGGCTCGTTCGGGGGAGGTTCACTCGAACGTACGGCTTTTGCATAGCGATTGTGCGCACAGCAGTGTCGCCATGCATCTTTCGTCTTCATGGTGCCATGACATGTTTTTGATACTTGTTGATACTTTTGCCATATTCTTGACACCAAATTCGATGTGCGAAATGGCTTGTCAAAGTTTATGAGGTCCGTATGCTCGAGGGTGTCGTGTTCCATGACGATGCCCTCGAAAACACGCACCTGAATCCAAAAAAGGCTCCCAAATTCCAAGAGAACTCGATATTTACTGCGGAGAGCCTAAAATGTGCATGCTTTTAAAAAGCAGCATGTGGTCACGATGTGAATTTGGTCTCCTCTCATCTCGCAACTTCAATTTAACTCGCATAACGCGTGGTTCCGACCAACACCTCCCGAGTTCGCATCCCTTCGGACTCGGCGTCACTGTGGGATCTTGTCGAGCGCCGTGTTCGCTGGTGGCAACAGCTCGACAAGTCAAGACGACAAAAGACTGCCGTCCAGTTATAGAGGCAGTTAAATACGGTCGTGGGTATCCACAGAAAGGTTGTCCGCGCGCAACCGAGCTACCCGGATGACCTACCATCCGGGTCGCACCATGACACCACTCCGAGCGCAACTCCAGAGCATCCTCGCGCTTGCTGACGTGACTTCTCCAAACAGCGAACGCACAAAGTGAAGCGAGCAACCACGACGAGTCCGTTCCGGTGGCGCGGCAAGGCGATGGAGATCACGGTCGTGGACGCCGCGACGCTCGTGTGTCTGCGGCAGCGCCCGTCCGGCGGCACCACCACGTCCGCATCATCGGCGCCACCCACGTGGGAGGTGCTGCTCGGGCAGAGCGAGGTCAAGAACTGGCTGCGCTCGAGCGAGAAGCTCACGCGCATCATGCGGTATCCGGGCGAGTGGAAGTTCCCCGGCGGCGTCGTGGACGACTGCGACGCGTCGCTCGAGGCCACAGCACTGCGCGAGCTGCAGGAAGAGTTCATGGGGCTACCGGAGGCTGCGGTGCAAAGTGCGCGCGTGCATTTTCTCGGCGAGAAGCTCACCAAGCCGATCCAGCGCCGGCGCCACCGCATGTTCAACTTTGTCGCTTTCGAGGACGAGAACGCCGAGTGGATGAGCGATGCGGCATTACGCAATGTGAATGCGACGCTGCAGGCCAAGCGCGAGGCGTTCGAGCAGCAACACCTCGCCGACGGTTCCTTTTGGCGCATGGACAGCGAGGAGGAGAAGATGCGCGTGTCGCCCGAGATCCACCGCGTGCAGTGGTTCCCGATCGACACGGCGATGCAGATGATGCGCAACACGCTCATCGCGCCGCACACGCCCGTGGACGAGTGGCAGAAAAGCGAGTTCGACAGGTATGGCGTCGCGAAGCGCGACCCCATGTACATCACGTTCCGCGTGCTGCAGGACATCGCCGGCGTGCAGCCGTCGAGCGCGCTCAAGGCGCATCTCCGGTCCAACAAGGCGCCGTCCCTCGAAGACGTGCGCGCGCTCAAGTCCACGCTATGATAGATCTCAGTATCATTCCCGTCAATGTAGCCATCCGCTCCAGCTCAGGAATGCAATTTGCAAGCTTTCAAAACGTACTTAAATGAGCACTCGCGAGTTTGGACTGTTTTGCCGTTTGACTGGCTGCGTCCATCGATGAGATTGACATTCGAAAGGAAGCAGCGCAATGGGACAGGACAAAGGCGGCAACCTCGGGGGCAAGGCCAAGCGCAAGCGCCACGACAAGGTGCTCCCACGTGACAACGGCTGATGTATGTACATTTGATTGGCGTCTCATATACTAAGTGCTTATAATCATGGCAGAAGAAAGCGTCGAGCACGGCGCACGCGAGCGAGCAGGTGCGCGCCGCCAAGTCGCAGACGAACGCGCTCTTCAATCTCGCGACGACTTCCAACCCGAACCCGAAGCACTTGGGCCCGTTCAGCGACCGCCAGCGCATCCTCGTGATCGGCGACGGCGACCTGTCGTTCTCGCTCTCGCTGGCAGTCTTCCTGGTACGTTTTGCATGTGGAAATGAACGCGAGCGCGCATGTTGCTGCCACACTCGTTGTTTTCAATTTGACACGCTGGCGCTTGGTTGGTTCATGTGTGTGTGTGTGTGTATGTGACGCAATAGGGCGGCCGCAACATTGTGGCCACATGCTACGACTCGAAGCGCGAAGTGAAGGAGAAGTACACCAACTCGCTGCTGAACGCCGACGCCCTGGAGACCGCCGGGGTAAGCGAACATGCTCCTGCATTGTTGCTGGTCGCACTTGCTTATCTATCGAATGTGCCATTGTAACTCGAGTGTTGCTGTGTGTTGCGTTGCATCTACACAGGCGCAAGTGCACTTTGACGTGGACGGCACGGCACTGGAGAAAGAGGCGTGGCTGCTGAACGAGGAGAAGTTCCAGACCATCGTGTTCAACTTCCCGCACCTGGGTGGCGCCACGGAGGATGACGTCGTGAAGAACCAGGAGCTGCTGCGCAACTTTTTCTACTCGACGCGGCCGTTTCTGCACCCGACGCGTGGCCAAGTGCTCGTGTCACTGCGCAACACGCTCTTCTACAACCGCTGGAAGATCCAGGAGCAGGCCAAAGTCAGCGGCTTCAAGCCCATGCGGTAAGTTGTGTGACCACCACGTCCCATGTAGCCCATCGTCAGTACAGATGCTTACCTGATTGTGTGTGTGTGTGTGTGTTTTATAGAGTCGAGCCGTTCGATGGGAGCATGTATTCGGGCTACGAGCCGCAGCGCACGCACCCGGCGTCCTTCCGCGGCGAGCCGCCGTCCACAACCGGCGCGCACTACTACATCTTCACAAAGGACAACAGCGTGCAGCTAGAGGACCCGCGCGTGACTAGTGGTGACGGAGATGGCACCGAGGATGCCAAGCCAAAGCGGAAACTCGCCGTGGACCAGCACGACACAAAGTCGAAAAAGGTACGAAGAGTGTGTGTGTGCAATGAATGGCCCTTGTGTGTGTGCTGATATCACCCTGTCATCATGCTGTAGGCGAAGCTGGAAAAGCCGTCCTCGGCCGAGTCGCTCGAGTGCAAGGTGTGCGCGACCAAGTTCCGCGACGTGAAGAAGTTCAATGCGCACATGAACTCGGCCAAGCACGCGCGGAAGGTCAAAGCCCAGAAGAAGCGCTAGGAGTGATGGTGATAGAACAGCAACAACGAGAACATAGAGGCAGCTTGGCGGTGCAAGCGCGCAAAGCAAGACAGGTTTTCGCAGCTGCGTCTCTTGTGTGCAAATGGAAAATCTGGGTTGCTGCGCGTCGTTCAGTCATCCCGAACGAGTCAGTCTTTGCTTTGCTGGGCTGTATCCACACTGCTGTTCGCAAAGATGGGTGCGGAGCTGTACACTTGCACCACCTGATATCTGGTGTATCCATCCAAGTTGAAGAGCAAGATCTTGATGGCGTTACTTCCACGGCGTATCCAGTTTGAGCTCACGACCCACTCTGCCGTCTGGTGTCTGCTTCCCACTCTCCTTTTTTGCCGGCTCGAGCGCACACGACAGAGAGCAGCTGCCACCAAGCGGTCGGAGCGAGCGTGAAGATGCGGCGCGGCGGTCACGAGAGCGAGTACGACGGGTTGATGGTCGTCTCGATGTCGATCGGGTACCAGTTGAGCGAGCTGTTGCCCATGAACGTGAGCGAGCAGTCGAGGCCGGGGATCCCCACCAACGCCGACGAGTCGACTTCGCTCTTCTCGCCCGCGGCGATGAGGCTGTCGCACAGCGGCGTCTTGCTCGCGACGATGAAGGTCGAAGCGAGAAACGCGTCGTCCATCCACACGGGGAGCTCGCTGATCTCCGTCTGGATGAGGCCGTACCACATGATCTGCGGCGGCTCGCTTAGTGTGCTTGGCAGCGAGTGGAGTGGACTGCCAGCGACGGAGAACACGCGCAGCGGGAAGCCTTGGAACACCTCGGGAGGGAGGGAGCTGAAGTTGTTGAGTGCAAGCGCGAGGTCTGATGGCTGGACGCGGAGCACGACGCTTGGGAACTCCTGCAACTGGCACTCTTCGAATGCGATGTACATTCCCGTCGGCCAGATCGTGTCAAGCGTGTCCGGGATGACGGTGACGTTCGTGCGGCTGAACTCGATATCGCGGAGCGTTTTGGGGAAGTCAGCATGCTGAAGCCCGATGGGGAACTCGCGCATCTTGACGTCGACAAGAAACACAAAGCGCAGCTCCGGATGGTGCGTGCTCGTCACAGCAGCGTCTTCTCCCCATTCTTGGATTGTTGAGTTGAACACCTTGAGGCCCAGCAACTCGTGCAGCGTCTGGATTCGCTTCGGAAAGATGAGCAGCGGGCAGTGGCGAATCACCAGATACTCGACGCGGTCAGGGTTGAAGACTTGCAGGAGCAGGTCGATCTCCGACGCGGTTCCTGTGGCTCGCTCTTCGGCACAGTTGAATTCCAGCAATGAGCAGCCTGGTTGGGCGTCAAACCAGGGTCGAATCGGCAGGCGGCACTGAACATGACTCGGAAGAGAAGATGCCTGCAGATGAGTGATCAGCAGACAGATTCCCCAGAGAAAGAGAAGTCGGCGCCCGAACTTCTCCACTCTCGCTCTCCAAGTTGCGGGCCGAAGCGACAGCGTCATCGAGCTCAGCACCCGAAGAGTGACAGGAGACACTGTAGCCACGTCAGGTTTCCCACCGCCGCGGGTGCTGACAACTTGCGTTGGCTTGACTGGATCGGCGACGCAGATGAGCTTTGTGACCGAATAGAGTCCTCTGGCGACGCTGAGAGCGATCAGACACTTGGAGATCGCGTCGTACAGCGAGGAGACGAAGATCATCTGCGCTTCGTTTATCGCCTCGATGAGCCAGACGTCCGAGTAATAGTAGATGCGGTCGAACTGCTTCCGGTCCGTGTAGAATTGGCCCGCGTACGGCCAGAAGAGCGCGACCGGCATGCCGATGTACGACACCATGTCCAGCACCATGTTCACAAGAGCGCCTCCCAGTCGGACGTGACCCACGTTCTTTCGAAAACGATACTGCAGCAGCGGCGTCGCCCAGCAGTTCAGCACGAGAGCGCCGACCATCGCATTGTTCATCCATCGTCTTGGAACCAAGCAGCTCAGGCGGTACGCTTGGTATGTCTGCAGCGAAGTGAGCAGAAGTTCTCGCGCGAGGAAGATGACCGAGTAATTCTGATGCCGAATGTCGCACGCTGCAAAGAACGCGCGTCCGGCTGTCAAAAAGGAGCGCATCCAAGACGAGAGCCGCCTCGAGAGAGTCTTCCACGCTGCTTTGCCGGCAGCAGGGTCAACCTTGTTTTTGGAGTCTTGGGATGGCATCTTCTGTGGCGCTCTCCTTGAGATCGACGGGGCTACTTCTCTTTCTCTTCGTGGCTTTCGGAACACCAGTTGACGCGCTTGGATCGACCGTACCAGGATGAAGAACACGAGCAGTCCGTGGATGCTGGCGAGCGCGAAGTACATGGTCGCAACTGTCGGGAAGTACGCAGTGTTGATCGTCACCGAGTAAATCGCCATGTCGAAGATGACTTCACTGTCCAACAGGTAGAGGTACAGCCCGCCAACGTAGCCCAGAAAGACGCCGCAGCAGCAGTGGATCGCGATGACGGCGAGCCACCATGCACAGAAAGCGCGCTGACTGACGACGACGCGAGCGACATGCTTCGGCATCTGCGGCTTGCTCGTCTCGGGGAGATATTGCGATGGAAGCACCTCGATCGTCCGTCTGGGAGGAAAACTGCCCTTGCTCGATCCAGCGACGACTTCGGGATTGCGAAGCGGCTTGACGGAGACCTTCATGCTTTACGGGCGGAGGTGGCTCTGCGTCGTAATAACTTCCAACAACACACAGCGAATCGACGTCTGGGTGACGGCGCAAAGTTATGTCTGTGAGTGGCGACACGCGAATCGCATCCGCAGGTGCAGAGCTCAGCTTGCTATACTTAACTGCTCCAAGCTTTGCTCTGCTTCTGCCCACTCACTCGTTGAGCTGGGACGACACAGAACTTGACGTGCGATCTCATATCTTTGGACCAGAGCTGGTGGAAAGCTGAGCCTTCCGTGGGGACTGAATCGGCACTCAACTTGGACCGAGAGTTGTGCCGCACGCGTCGGCGATCAGGTTGAGGAGGAGCCTTTCCAAGCGGAAGGATGAAGGCAAGTGTGAGATCACGCCGCTCGTAACATCATTCACGTTGATCGTTCAGTAATACCCCAAGTATAGCTAGCGAGCTCAGCCTTATCAATAATCTCGTCTACCAGCTCGGTTTCTCACCCGCCACTTTCGGATAGCAACTGTTTCAAGCTCTGCGGCCTTGATCATCGCCTTGCGCGGATGGACGCTTGGGCAGCACTCGAGTGCAGCCACTGCGCCATCTCGAGGTTGTCGTTCTCCATGGCGGACTCGAGCATCTTGCTGCAGTTAAACGCACGGTAGTGAAGCTCCATATCGACCGGTTCATGGACAGCCGAGCGTGGCAGCAGCGACAGGAAGTTGCACTCGCTCGCACGCAAAAGCGTCGAGAACATGGGGACGCCGTGGTCGAGGCAGCAGCAGCTGCTGCAGCTTGGGGTGTCGATCGGCGGGAGAGACACTGCGCGGCACGGCCAGCGCCGACACGAGCGGCGGCGACTGGAGCGACGCCATTATGGCTGCTGCTCTCTCTTTGCCTTCGCTAAGTCCGATCTGACTGAACTGCTCACATGTTCTGGTCCCGTCCACCAAACGAGGACACTTTCCGAGGAGCTCACGCACAGAAGACACTGAAGCAATACCCAATGGAATGGCGATCCTATCGCTCTGCCTTTTGGCCACTGCTGCTCGACCCCAGCCGCAAGCCGCGAATATAACCAGCAGGCTCCTTGACCGAGAGTGCATGGACGACTGTAGCGCGTTTCAATGGGATTTAATTAAATTGTCACGCGCCGCCATTCTCATCTACCGACGTACTTGTCTTTTCTTCCTACAACAGTAGTTCGCTTTGATTCCTCGCTACGTCTGCTCTGGTCCTCCATCATACGACCAGCAGCCGCGCGCCCGCGACAGCGCTCTCCCACCGGATGATGTACGTCACAACCTCGAAGAGAAAGAAACTCGCGTACGTGTCGTCGCGGTTCGCCGTCCGTCCGCCGATGAGCACCTGCGAGCCTCGCGTCGCACTATTGGCGAACTCGCCGTCGGCATCAAAGCTCTCGACGGGCAGGTCGTCAAAGACGAACCACTGCATCGTGTCCACCCACGCGAGCTTGGACTTCTTACCAGGAGCTGAGCCAGAGTCTTGGTCTTCATGTGCTGATGCTTGGGTCCACGAGCCTGCTCCTGCTGCTGTGGACTCCTGAGGACTTCCAGGCGGGTTCACGGCCTTGTAGGCCACGATGTAGCCCGTCTCGGTGCGGATGCGGAAGATAAGCAGCTGCACGCAGGAGATGCGATGGAGTTGCTCGTGGTTCACCCGGCGCTCGAGCACGAGGATGTCGTCGGAGATGCGCTGGAGGATCGTCACCTCGGTCGTCGAGCGCTGCAGCGTCTTCATGTGGCGCGCGGTCGTGAGGATGTCCCAGGTCTTCTGCATCAAGTACTCCTTCCCAAAGTGCGGGAACGACTTGGAGAGCGCGAACTGGAGCGTGTCGCCGTCCACGAACCGCTGGTCGCTCCAGCCGAGCATCTCGGCGCCCGTGCCCACGCTGCGGCCGCTCCACCTGCGCTTGATGCTCTCGTGGTACACGCTCTTGATGATCTCCTGGCACGCGGCCTCCGTGAGCTGGTGTGGGACCCCATGGTCCCTCATGTGCTGCTGCTGTAGCTGAGGTTTTCTGGTGGTTGGGGAGCTATTCGACGATGGGGACGACGCGGCCGAGGACGACGCGGACGACGGCCCCGGAGAAGACGATGAGGACGCCATTTGGAACTCGCCCAGGTACACCTCGAGCGAGGCCGTGAAGAGGTCAAAGTCACTGAGCTTCTGCTTCGTGGCCTCGATGTCGTTGCGCAGCGCCGCCATCTCCTCCTTCGCGGCCGCGTAGCGCCTTTGTAGCTGCAGCTCCGTGGACGCGGCCCCGGGGATCCCCTCACTACTGAGTGGAAGGGCTGCGTGGGGCTGGTTCTGACCCTGCTGCTGCTGCTGCTGCTGCTGCTGGATCTTGGCCGCGTACAGAGCCTCATACTCGGCCTCGAGCGTGCTCACCTGCGCGCGCATGGACGCCATGTCGTCCTTTACGGATCACACCACACAGCCATATCATATAAGTGAGCTCCTCGATGACGAAACACTTGGCACTGTGCAGCAAATCAGCAAGCAACGACCACCGCGGCTGCGATCGGTGTGGACGGATTGCTGCATGTAGATAGAAGAGACAAGAGAGACATGTGCTTTACCTTGAGCCGCGCGCGGTAGAGGCGCTTGCGGTCGCGCTGCTTGCGCTGGTACTCGGCGCGCACCGCCGCGGCCGAGCCGTCGACTTTTGCTGCGTCCCCCATCGCAATCCACCAGTCAACGACGGACGGACTGGCGGACTCGCGATTGATTAGTCGAATTGGGCTCTTTGGTCTGGACGCGACTTGCAGACTCAGACACCGATGCACTGGACTCTGCTGACCGAGGCCGGCCGCAAGCGGTTGTGTCGCTCCTTGCCCTCTGCCGCTTGTTCTGCTCTGAGCGTGCGCGTGGAGCGCTTGTCCACACAGAGCTCACCACGTGCGCGGCCGAGTCCGTTGGGCTTTGGGCTTTGGGTGTTGGGCTTTGGACCTTGGGCCGCCCACGCGTGTTTGCTTGCTTGCGTTGATTGTGTGAGGAGGGTGCGCCACTCTTTGCACATCCCGTGAGATTACGACCGACCTGTGTGTCTTTGGGCTCAGGAGGTATTTATGCCATGGTATTTGAACCCACACACACACAGCAGAGGCCAATGAGGTCGATTGTTGAGACCTGCACTTCTTCATCGTCGCGTGCAGCTTTGACGCGAGGGTTGAGACGCCACTTGGGTGGAGCGTGGCGAGATTTGCTCATGCGAGCCGCCTCATAGTATTTGTTCCCCCCGTTAAACTGCAAGGACGGACATTTCCGCTCCAACATGCTTGCTATAACTGCGGTGCTGTCTACTGGGAGTTCACGGCGATAGGGGAGGATTGCATCCTCGCATTATATCTTCTCCGTAGAAGCGTCCGGGCATTTGCTTCTTGGACGAGCATGAAGTCCAATTTCTTTGGGTTTGTCAATCACGCCAAAGATCTCGGATAGCATCCAGTCAGTTTAATCGGATGCACTTCCGAGTCAATTTGGAATAGCCCAATCAGTTTATAATCTGTGAAGGAAGGATCCTGAGGCAGGTGTTCAGCTTCAAGCGGCGATCTTGTGGCCTTCACCTCGCATGGCTGCTTGATACGCATGGGACTCCTAATAGTGAGAAACTGCTCTTGCGGCCATTTGTTTGTGATCGGGGCCAGCTTGGTCAGGGTGAAGGG
>JAASFQ010000342.1:0-27459 GCA_023333845.1 Globisporangium polare | reverse complement strand
TCTGGCGCTCGCACACGGAGCTCAATGGGCTCACGGACGTCAATGGGGATGTGACGGACTACTACGCGGACGAGTCGGGCTGGGCGTCCGTGGAGCCGCTTGTCGGGCCGACGGCGGTCTCCAACGGCAGTTTGTGTCGGTCTTGTATCCAGTTTGTGCATCGCGAGAAAGAGAATGGAACCGTACTGGACGCCGACTCGCCCGCTGCCCAGGAGCTCACGAATGTGGCCTCCATGATCGGCACGCAGGACGCGGGGCTCATCGGCAAGATGATGGAGAGTCTGCTGCTCGACGAGGTGAACGCCGCGACGAACAACATCGGGGGTAGTAGCAACTCAGATGCGCAGGCGCGTGGGCGGAGGTGATCGGGTTTTTTGTCGACTTTTAGAAACCACAACATCTTCGTGGAGTCCCGTCGTGCTGTCCTACCTGGTGGCGAAGTCTTCTGTGAGAATGTTAATTTAATGAGAAACAGTTCTCAGGCGCAACTTTTCTCTCTACTAAAGAAGGGCTGTAATGCTAAACGCTACTGTTGATCCCCAGCCTTGTGGCTCCACAATGCGCTTGATCAGCATCGAGCCAATCAATGCCTTCGTTTGAGGCCTTTGCGTGCTTCGACTTCGCTCCTGAGGTACGTCTTCGTTCTGCAGTCGTTGGTCGGAGAGATTCGTGGAGATTCGCGCACCTCCGGGTCGCACAGTCCTACTCTGGCTTCGTTCACCGGAAGACCAGCGTCGAGTTGTCGAGTTGTCGGCTATCGAGGGCTTCCCGCAGTGAGGCTCTCTTGCATTTCACGCCATGGACTCAATCAATCTGTTGGTTTTGCAGCTGGTTGTCTGGTAGTCCGACTCGATGGCAAGTGATGCGGTGGTTGCCACGTTGTCCTATGGCAAACGCCCGTGTAGAAACTCGCCTCATGGAGCTAGCATCGCGTGATAGGAGCTGTTTGTCGACGCCCACGCAAGCTGGTACAAGTCGTTTGCCGTGTTGACGACCTCCAGCGCGTCGAGTTCCTCGCGGTGTTCGACGAAGAACATGAGCGTATTGAGTGCCTTGTGGTTGCGTCTGCGGTCGATGAGCATCCGCCCAGTGTCTTGGTGGAAGAGAGGAGCAGCTGCAGGGTCGCTATTCAAGCCAAACAGCGCTCTCACCAGGAAGCCTGCTGATTCTTTGGCTTCAATGACATTCTCGGCTTGCCAGAAGAGTGCCCCAGTCTCAGCAAACGCCTTCGCTGTGAAGAGATGCCCTGGGTTACCCAGGTCTACCGTAGCAGCGAGACCCTCGAGGTCGAGCACCAGCACTTTGTCAAACGCACTGTAGAACGCAGCGTACGCCTTCGCCGACTGTCCATCCGACGCGGGCGTTCCTTGTCTCCCAGTCGTCTTCGTCTGCCGCAGATAGACGCCTTGAGCTCTCGCCGTCCGCTGAAGCAAAGCCTGGCTGTCCGAAGACTCGCTTTCGTACGGACTGCTGAGCCAGAGCTCGATGGGCAGTGCGCACTCGGTGCACCGCAGCCTCTCAATCAGCTCGTGCGCTCTGGTCAGCTCAGCCTCTGACCCTCGTGGGGTTCGGCTGCTGCTCTGGACAATCACGATGCCTCTCTCGAACCGGATCTTTCTGGACGACGCGTATCGGATCTGGTTCACGTTCACTTGGCCGTCAATCAGCGCCTGGCGACACTTGCCGTACGAGAAGCTGGGGTCAAACTCGAACGCGGCAGCTCGGTCCGCAAACGAGAGGAGCGTGTGGAAATCGGCGCACCGGAAGTGCGCATTGGTGTCTGCGCTGGTGAAGGTGCTGCTGTTATTCTTGTTGCTGCTGCTCTCACAGGGTGGATGCGAGATCAGCAGCACCTGCTTGCGCTCGCCCGTTCGCGAGTGTCGGAGCTCGCAGAAGCCTCCCATCCGGTGCTTCGACATAGAGATGCGCTCGTCGCAGTCTCGACTCTGCTGTTCTTGTTCCTCCGAAGTAGCTGGATGGGTACACGTTGAGGCTTCACGCCAGGCGATACACTCGTACTCGGACCACTCGTCTGCTGTTCTCGAAGCCGCGCCAGTCGGTAGTACACCTCTCACATCGATGCCATACTCGTGCAGCGGAGCGCTTGATGGAGCCCATCGCTGTTGCCACTGCTGCATTACATTGGCGCTGGGGAGAAGCGAGTAGTGCACGCGTATGAGTCCACAGAGCGACGCGAGCACCAGCACGAGCGCCAATCGCGCCACGCGCATCAGCGGCGAGCAGTCACCAAGGGTTGCCGAGCGCACTGGCGGCGCTGCTACAGGCGGCCGCAGTGGCGTCACGGCCGAGTGCGGGTTCGCGTCGTCCTGCTGCAGCAGGTGGAGCAGCGCGCCATGCGGATGCCGCACGTGCGGTTCCGGCGCTTTGCTGCGAGAAGCTGCTGGTGCGGGTGCTGTGGCGCTCATGACGAGCGAGATGGCGAGTGGCACGTTGAGAGGGGACGGTTTGGGTTTGGCTCCAGAGTTTAGTCCAGAAAGTCGAGGACGCTAATGGCAAAGACGAAACCAGTGGTGAGACCATGTTTAGTGCAGCTTTTAGCTACATCTTACGCAAGCTTTCGCGGTCAGCAGCAGCAGCGCTGAAACCTGGACAGATGACACCCACTTCAGGGAAATTGTGGCAAAAATCAGGCAAACCCGACGACACTCGTGGAATTCGAAGCTGTGAAGCAGTCACGCCATTCTAAAACCTCGACAGAGATCGGTCCGAGCCGAGGCCAGAGCGACTGATTGACCGTCGTGTTGTATCGAGAGCCCTCGCTTCTCCTGCTGCCGCTAATGGCCGGGAGCCTTGACTAGTAACTCCACAGTAGAGAACCTGAGGTCGCTTGCTTGCTGCAGTACCGTGCGGTGCTCTGACGGCGTTGGACACATGCACCAAACGAGGGAGCACCGAGTCGGAGTCGGTGGCTCGTCCCATGCGCCGAAAATCCAGCGACGAGTGACGTCCACTTGCTGAACCAACAGCATCGGCCGGGCGAGAGAGAGATGGAGGCAGCGCTGGCGCGTTCCGATACGCATCTGTCTGGCCCGGAAGGGCGAGTGCCAAGACGGTACCCGGAAAGCCCGCGATGCTAATATTGATAAGGTGGCAGTAGCTACAGTCGTCGCAGTGTCCTCGTGGACACAAAGTCAGAGGTTGTCGTGTTGCGGTGGACCTCGTGTCTCAGACAAGCATCGTAAGTTGAGAACAAATCTGGGAGCTTACGAGCTGCACCCCCTTGACGCACCCACAACAGCTTTGCAACAACTCTTTGGATCTCAACAACCTCCCACCATGTGACTGTTCAAGCTGGCCTCGCACCCAAGTCCACACACACACACACTCGCTCACTTCTCTTTTCTCGTCAGGATGTTCAGAACCCCCACCACGTCCACAAGCAGCAGCTCCACCACTACCAGTCTCCGCAGCAGCGCGTCGAGCTCTTCAAAGGCGCAGTGCAAGCAGCAGGCGCACGTGAGCAACTGCCTCGCGTTCCTGCGCCGCATCGAGCGCATACACGTCACGGGCATCACGGTCCACGACGAGCGCGAGCACGTTATCTTTGACGTGGTCCTGAAAGGTGATGCCTCCGATTCGGACGGCGCTGCTGCTGATGGGTGCAAGCCTGCTACCAAGGGGATGCGAGCGACGGTCAACTACAGCAGCATGAAGGCGCTCTCGACGCTCAAGGGTGTGCACAAGGCGGTGCACGAATGGAGCACGCGCCATCCGTACGACGGAGCCAAGGCGCCTGACTGCGCGTACTGCAGCCAGTTCAACTCGCCGTCGGCGCTCCGACTGTGGAGATCGCGGAACCGAGAAGAGCAGCCCAGTCGGTCCCGCCAGTCAACCAGCATCAGTGCTGCTGCTCCGGCAAAGCTCACGGTCGTCGTGAAAAACAGCGCGCTGCACCAGATGGAAGTGTGCCTCAACAGCTACCTCGCGAGCGCGCGCGCAGTGCCTGAAGAGCTCGCCGATAGTGACTGCCAGGGCCTCGCGCACATCCCGCCCATGGTCGCGCTCTTGCTGCAGAACGATGGCTACAAGAGCATCCCGTTGATCGAAGCGAAGATGAAGTGCAATATCATGTAGCGTAGCGATAGTCACGTGACTGCAAGTTGACTTTAGGAGGTGAAGCCAAGTAACGAAGTGCGAGCCCGCTCTTGGCCTCCTCCTCCTCCTCCTCCTCCTTGGTATCATCAGTTGCATTCGTGACGGTCACTGCTCTCGTCCCGCTTTGGATGGCTGGTACAGTTTGCCCCTCGTCGAGGGGCCCAGCAATGCAACGAGCAGAACGGCCACTCTGAATGGCCATGCTGCGCTGCGCTGTCTGAGCGGAAACCACTGCGCAGCGGGGGTTGATGAACCTGATCAGAAAGAGGTGAGAAGGAGCGTCGAGGCGCTGGCCCTTCCCATGCGCCGAAAATCCAGCGACGAGTGACGCTCACTCGCTGTCCCCATCCACTTTTCAGTCAGCTTCAACACAAGCGAACGAACGGAGCCCTCCCGCGAGTTCCATCCTCCTGGGCGATTCTTCACCAACCAGCAGTACAACTAGGGTCTCAAGGCGAGAAGGAGAGGCGAGACTCCGCCCCGAGTTCAGGCGAGGAAAGGGCTGATAGAAGCGCAGCCGACCAGTCCCAACATCTCCAGTGGTCCAGGACTCCATAGCTCAAGTCTGCACGACAACTCCGTTGGGTGGTGGAGGATCCCTGGTCCGTGCTTGGAGGTCGGTAAGCTCGTTCTGGGCCGCGAGGTCCTGGAACGGACTCTCAGACCTCCAAGAAAGCGCAAGCTAGGCTGACAAACTAGTGCACTCGGCTCGCTGCCACTGCCCTCCGCTAGGCGCTGACAGTGCTCGCCACATCTTGGAGCTTACGAGCGATACTGCACTGCATGAACATGTTGAGCTGCGCGTCTTAGAATCAGTGCGCAGTACGAGCTGCCGATTGACGGACTCGCCTGGTTAATAAAGCGCCGAGAAGGTGCATGTTGCGGCTCTGTGACTCGGCGCCTCTGACCTGTCTCCTCTGTTTAAGAGATCGCTCGTCCGTTTGCAGGGTGTTGGACAGAAACCTGAGTTCTACGAGGTAAGAGCGAACGGCTCTTCCCTCGTCCAGAAAATCCAGCGAGGCATGCTTGTGTACGTGCTCGTCTCCAGAGGCTTCACCTTTCAATCGACTAACGACTTCGTATGGCTCCATTTCTAGTCACGCCGTTCGATTTTACCCATCCATGTGCTTTGGAGGCTCGCATTCATCTACCAGATCGATCTCCACTCGCTTGGAAGTGTAGCCTTGAACTCTTTACGACGTGAGCCTAGTAGTCTGAAGCTCATCATTACGCAACTCGCCTTCACCAACACACACACACACACATCAACACACAACCACCAGAAGCAATGACCGACACATCCAAGCTCCAGCGCGGCGCGTGGTCCGAAGAGGAGCACCAGCGGTTCCTCGCGGCCATGCAGCAGTTCCCTAAGGGACCGTGGAAGGCTATCGCCGAGAGTATCGGCTCACGCTCCGTGCGCCAAGTGCAGACGCACGCGCAGCAGCACCACGAGAAGAGCGCGCGCAAGGTGTTTGGGCTGAGGCGCGACCGCAAGAGGGCACTCGTGGCGCACCAGCAGCAGCACGAGCAGGTGGATCCTCTTGTTCAGAGCAGCAGTGAGTTGGTCTCGCTATGGAGGAAGCTGGAAGCCCAGGGCGAGACAGACGGGGTCCTCGCGACTAGTGCGCGTGCAAGTCGACTTGGCCGGAGCACTAGCGACGAAGACCTCGCGGTCCTTGTAGAGCAGTAGACCGTCAGCGAGTGCTAGTGAACGATAGCGAAAGTCGTGTCGCGTAATACATACTCTGGTCAGAACAGTGTCATCGTCAAGACACAAAAGGCGTACGTATGTCGAAGTAGAGCGCGAAGTGGTTGCTCCAGCCTGGGACGGAGGCTGAGCCACCGACCGCAAGCAGGCTCGCCAGTCACTCTAACGTGAGGACCTGGAGCTCATTCCTCTGAATGGCTCCCGTTCTCGAAGAGAAGACGAGCAGCAAGGCAGCGGCGAACTAACCTGCATGACGAGGGTATACTGGCCACTGCTCAGTCAATTCCTATTCACTGCAGCTCGCCTTCGCAGCCGATGGGAGTTGGGCTGCTTCGCCCATGTGTGAAACCCGAGTCGAACTGGTTTCCCATTGGAGCCGTTGCATATCCTTTTAAAACCTTACTTCGCAATCTCATTCGCAGGTTTTCGTGAGCATAATGGGAAGGCAACATGCTCTTAGGATTTCGCGTGTGCTCTTCGACCAACACTCACACAAGCCAAGGAGTAAAATAGGTATGTAGCCCTAGGAAGGGCCAAAAAGCTGCACCGCAGAGAACGCGAGCCAAAAATCAACCCCCTCATCACAGTTCAAGCGCAAGCAAGCAAGAACACCAGCACAGCACAGCACGACCGCAAAGCGCAACAGGCAGCAAGACACGCGACACAGTCACCATGGGCATCCCGCGCTTCTACCGCTACATGTCGGAGCGCTACCCGCTGATCAACCAGCCGATCTCGGACGTGTCGCTGCTTCCGGAGTTCGACGCGTTCTACCTGGACATGAACGGCATCATCCACAACTGCACGCACTCGGACGGCGGCGACGCAGACGCGCTCAGCACGCTGGGGCTCGCGGCGCAGCTGCACAACATCTTCACGTACATGGACCGGCTCATCACGCACATCATCAAGCCCAAGCAGCTCGTGTACATCGCGATCGACGGCGTGGCCCCGCGCGCGAAGCTCAACCAGCAGCGCTCGCGCCGCTTCCGCGCGGGGCTTGAGCGACAGGAGGCCCTGGAGAAGGAACAGTACCTGCAGATCAAGCTCGAGGACGAGAAGAACGGGCACAGGCGCGAGCAGGCACAGGACAAGTTCGACTCGAACTGCATCACGCCCGGCACGGAGTTCCTCGAGCAGCTCTCGCACCACTTGGTGTATTTCGTGCGCCAGAAAATGAAGACCGACCCGTTGTGGGCGCGTCTTGAGGTGTTCTTCTCTGGCGCTGAGGTGCCTGGTGAGGGCGAACACAAGATCGTCGAGTTCATCCGCCACCGCAAGATGCTCCCCGGTTACGGCGCGAACGTGCGCCACTGCATGTACGGCAGCGATGCAGACCTGATGCTGCTGGGCCTCATGACCCACGAGCCGCACTTCACGCTCGTGCGCGAGGTCGTGGTGTGGGGCAGCCACAAGATCAAGGTCGTGGCCAAGCAAATCGAGGAGCAGCAGTGGCAGCTCGTGCATCTGAGCTTGTTCCGCGAGTACCTCATAATGGAGATGCGCGTAACGGCGCCGCTTGACGGCGAACGCATGCTGGACGACTTCATTCTGCTCACGTTCCTATTGGGCAACGACTTCATTCCGCACAGCCCGACGCTCGAGATCAGTGAGGACGCAATCCCACTGCTGCTGCAGGTCTATCGCGAGTTGTTGGAGAAGCACCAGGGGTTGTATCTGACGGAGAACGGCAAGCTGATCAACATCAACATGCTCCAGGAGCTCTTTGAAGTGATCGGCAGCCAGGAAGAAGACATTTTGACGAACCGCGCGATCGAGGAGAGCAAGAAGAAGCACCGGGGCGGACCACGTGGCGGTCGCAATGAACGCCCTGTTGCTACGCACGACGTGGACGAAGACGCCGTGCAGAGCGCGATCCTGGCTTTGAACGACAGCGATGAAGACATTCTGCCGCCGCTCTTGGATGATGACGGCGACGACGACGAGGAAGACGATGAAGACGACGACGATGAGGAGAAGGCGCTGCTTGAGGCCCTTGACGGCGAGCTGGAGACGAAACTGGCGCTCGAGGTTGAAGAAGACAAGCACCAGCTCTTCGCCGAGCTCTCGGGCAGCCAGAACTTCCAGGAAACCAAGTGGGGCTACTACGAGCGCAAGTTCAGGCTCGTGCGCGGCGACGGCAACGCGCACAACAAGGGACTGGACGAGATCAAGAAGCACTACGTCGAGGCGCTCATGTGGTGCATCGCGTATTACTTCCAGGGCCCGCCGTCTTGGTCCTGGTTCTACCCATACCACTATGCGCCCATGGTCTCGGACCTGACGAACATCGCGGGGATCGCGGCCAAGATCAAGTTCAAGAACGACCCGAAAACCGACGGCCCGCTGTTGCCCTTCGAGCAGCTCATGTCCAACCTGCCGTCGACCAGCGCGCACCTCGTGCCGGAGCCCTACCGGTTCCTCATGGTCTCCCCACTGTCGCCGATCAAGCACTTCTACCCGGAAACCTTTGACATCGACATGGAGGGCAAGCGCAACGCCTGGGAAGGCGTGAACATCCTACCGTTCATCGACGTGGCGCTGCTCAAGCAGGCGATCGCGCAGTACTGTCCCGACAGCCGCCTCTCGCAGTCGGAGCGCCGTCGCAACACGCTCAAGATGGAGCCGCTGCGCATTGTGCTCGACCCGAGCGTCGTTGACACGCTCCCGTCGTCGCTGCCCGGTGTGCCTGGATTTCCTGACGTCCCGCTCTGCAACACGCGAGTCGAGAATTTCAAACTACCGCCCATCGCGGTGCACGGCGGCCAGTTCCAGAGCCGTCTCATGGTCGGCGTGCAGCTCCCACTCGCGGGTTTCCCATCGCTGTACACAGTCCCACTGGACGCTGTGCGCATTGAGCACGTGCGCCTGAACTGCTTCGGTATGGCCTCGCGCAAGGCGACGCTCATCCTCCAGGTGCCGCCTAGTGCCACTATCGGCACGGACGTGGCGCCACAGGATTTGATTTCGAAGACCGTGCTGGTGAACTGGCCGAATCTCCACGAGGCGCTCGTGGTCGGTGTGAGCACGCTTTCGGGCGAGTTCCGCCGCAAGAAAAACGCCAAGGGACGCAAGGAAGTGATATTCACGCCCTACGAGCAGGACGAGAAGACCTCGTGGGCTTACTACGCGCAGAGCGAGGTGGTCAAGCTGCTCGCGGGCCGCGGTGTCCCGGGCAGCGGCGGCATTGACTTGGGCAAGACCGGCATCACGACTGTGCTCCACGTGCTGCCACTGCAGGGCATGATCTCGAATCCGCTCACGGGCGCGATCGAGAAGAAGTTTGGCGACGTCGAGGCGCTCGTGCCCTTCCAGCTCGCTGTGGTGAACCGTCAGCTGCACGACGACCGTTTCCAGGAGACGGGCAAGCTCCCACTCGCCGAGCGGTTCCCGCCAACGTCCGTGGCGCTCATCACGCACGGCGAGTGGCTCGGCTGCACGGCCGTGGTCGCCGAGTGTGACGAGGACGAGTACGAGGTCAAGGTGCGCGTGAACACGATCGACAAGGAGCCTCCGTTCGGCTACGTGGTCGCGGAGAAGATCGTGGACAAGTACTTCCCGGGCTCCCTCGTGGCACAGAAGCTCGGCATCTCGCCCACGACGCTCGGTGTGCTCACAGGCAACGTGAATGTAAAGCCCGGCGACCACGACATTGGCCTGAACATTCGCTTCCGCAAGGACCTGCTGCTCCCTGGCTACTGCCGCCTCATGAGCCGCCAGTCGTCGGGTCATAAGGACGCGAGTGAGGAGATGAACGTGTGGCGCAAGGGCGACATTGTCAAGATCGTCGGCAGTGGTGAGTACGACTCGGCGCTCAAGCGAGAACCAAAGTCACAGTCGCAGCATGGTGGTGGCAATGGCGCTGGTAATGGTGCTGGCGGGAATGCGAGCAACATGGTATGGGAGTACTCGGAGCGCGCAGTGAAGCTGCTCGCAGCCTACAAGGCCGAGTTCCCCGGTGTTGTCGCGAAGCTCGACAAGCTGCCATTTGGCACAAGCTACAGCGGCAAGGACCTCTTTGGCGTGTCCGACGGCAAGCAGATCGAGGTCAAGGCGGAGCTCGTGAAGGTCTGGATCGAGCAGCAGCACCTTGGCAGCAAGGAGCACTCGAAGCACATCCCCGTGTCGTCCGAGTACCTCTCTCTCAGTGCGATCCGAGCCGTCGAGGCCGCTGGCGCACTCCGCGCCACTGAGCGCCAGAAGCACGCGGCGCAGAACCAGGTGAGCCCCGTGGAAGCCGTGATCTCAGCGCACCACCTGTTCCGTCCGAACCCGCTGGTGAACCAGGATCTCACGGGCAGCGAGGTCTCGAAGCGCGCGACCAAGAACCCAGGCGCGCCGCGCCTCGGCGACCGCATCATCAACATCAGTGGCCGCGGCATCCCGTTCGGCCACCGCGGCACGGTAGTGGCCACGCACGTGAGTAGCAAGTGCATCGAAGTGCTCTTTGACGAGAAGTTCACGGGCGGCGAACCGCTGTACGGCACCGTGAGCCTCGACCGCGGCAAGATCGTGCCGTGGAACAACGTCATCTGTGTGTCGACGCCGCTCGGGAACCAGGGCCCTCGCAGCGCTGCGAGTGTTGACGCGTCCCACCAACAGTACGCGAGCAACAACGGCTTGCCGCGCGCGAACGACGGCTCGGTCAAGATCCTGGCCAAGAACAACAAGAACGACGCAGGTCGCAAGAAGAAGAAGAACAACAGGCGAGACAACAACAATAACGACAGCGGCCCTCGCGTCTCGTCTAACTCGGGCATGCCGGCTGTGCCTCCTCCTCCTCCAATCCCAAGCTCGCTGCCACCACCGCCTGACGCTGGTAAGATGCAGATGCTTCTTGAGAAGTGGTCTGGCGTTGAGTTTACTCCAAGCAGTGGTCCGGCTGAGGCGTCCGCCAAGCTCTCGCCAAAGCCAAAGTCGCCGAAGAAGCCAACGAAGACTGAGCGCTCACATCGGAAGAAGGTTGCCACACCAGCAGCAAACCCTGAGATCGCTCCGTCGGTGATGGCGTTCTTCTCTGCAGCCCAGGCTTCGGGTGTTGACGCTCCGCCGGCTCCGCAGCCTTCAGCTCCAGCTCCAGACGCTGTGATGAACCTGTTCCCCCACAACTACGCTGGTGCACCGGGAGCCCACTCGCTGATGACGCCTCCGCCACCACCAGTGCCGTACGGAGGCCATCAGGGATTCGTGCCCCACCTGCTCGTGCCTCAGGCCATGGCGCCACCACTCCCGCCGCACCCGCACGCGTTCATCAATCCATACAGCCAGTCGCTACCGCCAGGTGCTCCTGGGTACATGCTGCATGGAGGAACTCCGCAGCCAGCGTACATCCCAGCGCAGCACCAGCAGCACGTCGCCCCTCCGCATGAGCCAAAGCTCTCGGAGGCCGAGTACCCGACGCTCTTGGCTGCCGCGACACAGACGTCGAAGAAGACGGTGGTCACCGTGAAGCCGGCTGCGGACTCGGCTGCGTCAGCGGTCACTATTACCAGCAGCAGCACCACGACGACGAGTTCAACGTCTTCGCGTCGCAAGCAGACCCCAAAGAACAGGAAGTCGGGTGACGCGGAGAAGGTCTGGATGCCAAAGACTGCGACAGAGACCAAAGCGCCAGCCAAGCCCTCGGGTCTGCACCTGCTACTTCCATCGCAGGTCCTGCGCCAGCAGCAGAAGCCAGCGCCTGTGCAGCAGTAAGGAGAAAGCGTGAGGATTTAGTGCAAAGAGAGAGAGAGAGAGAGCGGGTTGTTCGAAGGGAAGAGTGTGAGAGATGTGGGATCGACGGGCGTTTTCCTATCTGTTTAAATAGAAACCCTCTCGTGTACCAGCGAGGCTAATTCTGTTGACGATCAAGGAGTCTTGGCTGCATTTAGTGAGTGTGAAAGCTTGACCTCATTCCGACTCGAGGCTTTCGCGAGAGACACAACACCATTCACAGCAGCAGCCAACAGCAGAAGGCGACATGGTGCAGACGGAAGACGAGCAGGCGCTGCCGCAGTTCGCGCTCAAGCTCGACGACGGTGCGTTCTTCTTGCCTCCGCAATCATATCTAAACCATCCTGGGCACGATGCGACTGGGAGCCTGTGGCTGAGCTTCGCGTGTCTGTCTGAATGCTTGCTTTTATGTGATGTTGTGGTGATTTCTGCTCAGATTTCCCGTGTGGCGCCGCCTACCGCGCGATCCGCAGCCCGCGCACAAACTCGTCCTCTGATGTGAAGCGCTTTCAGCACTCGGACTCGGCCAGTTCGGTCGGTAGCAACGGCTCGTCCAGCCAGCAGCTCGGGTTAGCTGAGCCCAGCGATAGCAACCAGGCGGTGGCCGCGACCCAGTCAGCGGCGCTTCCAACAGACCAAGACCTGGCGAAACGCGCGCAGCGACGCGTGATCGACCACAAGCGCTCGGAGCTCGAGAAGAAGCACGAGCTCGAGAAGGTGCGCGCGAAGAAGCTCGAGAGCGACAAGCTCCAGAAGGAGCGCTCGAGCCAGCTCAAGCTGCGGAGGCGCGCCGAGATCTACGCGCTCAACGCCATCATGAAGCAGGTGCAGCAGGACAAGATCAGCAAGTTTCTTGCTGCCGCTGCGGCGCAACAACAGCAGAAGTGCGATGCCACGAACCCAACTCAGGCAGCAATGAATGGTTCGCCAGCGACTGCGGCTGGTTTCCCAGTGTGCGCGATGCAGTCCATCGGCGTGTAGGCGGTCACAGGAGGGTGGGTGATCTTGAGAAATCAGGAGGTGGGCTGATTTGGTAGAGGTGATGATATGGTTTTTTTATGATAAAGACTTCGCGAAAATGATTTCTTGAAAGTAGGTCCAGGTCAAGTGCTCGATCTCTACCAGATGTCCATGGGATCACAGATTCCTGTTCATTGCCAAGCTCTGATGTCCTCCCCTGACACAAGAGGAAAACTCAGGTTCTCACCAAGCCAACTCATTCAGTTGCTGGATTTCAAAGCATTCGGATGCCGAAATGAATGGAGCTTGGCTATTGAAAGCTTTGACAGCTTCGCACAGGATTGTGGAGGCGTCAGCCAGCCCAGTTGGGCTTAGAGCTCTTCGGAAGGCTTCAGTTCCCGATTTCTACGCACAAGTCAACAGTCAACCAACCTCCACCACCGCTTCCTGCAACAAGTCATGAACTCCAAGCCAAACCTCGAGCCCTCGGCCGCCGCCATCAAGGTCAGCAACAACGTAAACAACTCTTCGAACGCAAACGAGATCAAGACGGGCGAGTGGGAGCTGGGGCTCTTCTCGTGCTTCGAGCACTGCATCCCCAACTGCTGCATGGCGTGGTGCTGCACATGCGTGTCGCTCGCGCAGATATCGTCGCGTCTGGGCGTGGCCTCGTACGCGCTCACGCTGCTGGCGTTCTTCGCGCTCGACGGCGCCTTCTACGTGATCTACTCTCTGTACCTGATCGAGGTCTTCCAGGCCGTGCAGGACGACGACGGCACCGTTATCAAGGTGTACAACTCGGACACGGAGCGCACCGAGTTCGTGTTCACCGAGACGCCCGCGATGCTCATGCCGGCGAGGATCGCGCTCTCGGCCTGGGGGCTCGCGTTCGTGGGCTTCACGTGCTTCCTGCGCCTCAAGACCCGCGCGCGCTTCGGCATCCCGGGCAACGCCTGCGTGGACGTGCTCGCCTCGCTCTTCTGCTCGTGCTGCGCCGTGGCGCAGATCGCCTCGCACGTCAAGAGCTACACGCCCAAGAGCTGCCGCTTTGGTCCGGTGGACACGCTCCCAGCGTACCCTGCACAGGATACCACCACCAACACGGCTGTGAGTGCAGTCTAGAGGATGTCGAATACGTTCTGGGCTATTCGATTAGCCACCTGGCTGCCTGGGTTTAAACGATCTAATCACACCAGCGCGTTAGCATGCTTTGAGTTTGTGTGGGAGGCACGAACCTGAGCCTGACTACCTGGCTCCGGGGGTTCACCCTGAAGCCTTGAGCAGCTGGCACGAGTCGCTGAGGTTGGCTCGGGCTCGTTTCCGATCTCATCAACCCCAATCGCCTCCCCAGTCGATGCGGGAGTCAACCGAGTTCGTGTAGAAGCGATCTGAGGATGGCCAGCCAGCCCAGACACGCCCCCTGCTCGGTCCTTCCCGTGGCGTGCTGCCTGTTCATGCGCGGCGCGTTCCTGGAACAGACGGCGCAGCGCGATTGTCGCCGAGCGTCCGTTTCGCAAGTCGCTTTCGCCGGACGCGTCGCCATTCCCAACGTGCACACTTGCCACCACCTTCGCACACAGCAGCAGCAGCGTTCTTCGCCCACTTTCGAGCCAGAGCTCTCGTGCAGATTCGCTCGCGTTCTCGCTGGTCCGCCCGTGGCGCTCGTGATGTCGACGCGACGACCCTGTTTTTCAGTCACCGGTTTGCTGTCGTTTGTACTTGCTTTTTGTATGCGGAGATCTGAGAACGACCTTTTTAGAATATTTGCTAATGCGCTCTCTATGGCAGTGCAACTGCAGCAGATCGCTTTACTACCAGATGCGCTCGTATTGCCAGACGAGCGCCTGGTGCTGCGCATATCCGGACAGCCAGCTCTGACAACAGCAGGAAAGCGCCAGCTCGAGGTCCCGCTCACGGCCCCGCAGCAGCAGCAGCAGCATCAGGTAACAAAGCAATCCGATCATTCGTACGATCCGATCGATAGGCTTTATTTAGCGGCCTCTTGCTGGTACCCGCGCTCGCTTTGGCTGCGTGTTGATCAAGCCCAGCGCAGCGCTAGCGACACGCGAGACCCGTTGCACCCACACTCACTTGCGCACGGGCGGCCGGGATGTCGCTCACCGCTCTGCTCTCTCTCTCGTCGTCTTCGAAGGGGTCTTCGGCTCCGACTTCTGCGGCGCCGCAAGCGCAGCTGCTGGACGTGTACCAGCGCGTGCCGCTGCAGGCCACGCTGCGGCGCAACGAGCACGGCGCGCTCAAGCCGCAGCAGCTCCACTTCAAGCTCTATGGCGTACGTCCATGTTCTCTCTCTCGGTACTGTGCGTGCACTTTGTCTGTTCTCATGCGGTGTGTGTGCATGTATCTGCGTTTGTTAGACGAATACCAAGAGCCGCTACCGCTCGCTGCTCGCGGGCTTCTCGGTCGACGTCGTTGAGCACTTTGACCGGTTGCGGGCGCTGAACGAAGCGCCATTGCCGTCGCCGTCGCCATCGGTCCGTGCCATCAACCTGCACGCGTACAGCCCCATCGCCACTTCTGCCATCAGTTTAGACCACAACAGCAACAACGACAGCGCCAACAGCAGCAGCTACAGCAACAGGACGAGCGCGTCACTGCCCGTGCTGCTGGGCGCGACCAGTGGACTCTACGCGCCGCAGTCAAGCCTCAGTCTCTTCATGGACAGTCTCCACTTTTTACCAGCGGCTTCAGCGGCGTCCTCATGGCGCAAGACGCCCTTGACGATCACCACCAATAACAGCAATGGCTCGGCTGTGGGCAAGCCACACAAGCCAGTGAATTGCCAGATTGAGCTCGTGGCGATGCCTCCTCGGCGCAGCCAGGAGCAGCCCGAATCCCCCAGGTCCAGGTCCAAGTCCAGGAGCAAGGCTACTGCAACAGTCCGTGTCCACTCGCGACCTAGACGTACCAGTATCACCATCAACAGCAGTGCGAGCAGATCGCCAACGTCATCACCGTCTTCACTGCGGGGCAAACAGAGCGAGCTGCGGCGCGCGATCCGCGCCAACGCGCAGCTCTCGTCTGCACTCATGAACAAGAAGCTGCTCGAGGCGACTTCTTCGGTTGCGGTCCTAAGTACGGCTTCCTATGCTAATCAAAGTCAGGCGGCGGCGATGGCGATCAACGACATTAGCTACGAGATCGACGAAGTGGAGCTCGCGAACCGGTTCTACACGGAGCTCAAGTCCAACGACTCGCGCGAGACCACGAGCAACGCATCCGGGGCGTCGACGCCGCCGTTGTCTCCCTCCCAGCATCAGCAGATCAGGCTCATGGCCACGGACGACGGTGCGGCTGATGATAATGAGCAAGAAGAGAACACGAGAGAAACTGAGTGGAAGGCGCGGCAGCTGGCGCTCGAGCAGCAAGTGGCGGCGCTGCTGGCAGAGAACCAGGCCAAGACGGCGCTCATCAAGTACCTCATGGACGAGAACAGCCGCATCGTGGGCGACTGCGAGTGTGGCAAGGCCGTAACATCACCAGCACGACAACAAGAGCCATCGTCACCAGAAATTGTCGGACACGAGGAGACCCAGCACAGCATCACCTACGCTTCAAATGGAAGAGCGCAGGGCAGTCACGACTCGTCCCCAGCCGACAATGTTGCTATGGCCAGTGAGTCACCATCAAGACAAGCAAAAGCAGCGCAGGTGTCGCCCATCCAAGTCCCAGAAGCCAAGTGGAAGCTTCCGGAGACGGGCGCACACTCGGCGAATAAGCAGAGCAAACAGCCGATGGCAGCGAAAGAGACGCTGCTCTTCGAAGGCCTCGTAAGCGAGATCGAGGCCGAGTTCTCCCAGCTTTTCACGTGCGAGCGCAGCACGGAGAGTGGAGAAGTGGGGCCAACGGCAGCCTGAGTACAGTACGAGCGGGTCTTTAGAGCGCTCATCTTATTATATCTATTAACACGACAACAACAACTCGGAGCCTTATGGAAGAGCTCAATCCTCGTGGGCGACGATATTGGCATCCAATATTGTGCAACATTGTCTTCGTCGAGAAGCTCCAGCTTCGGAGATTGACCACCCGCCTCTAGCCTGTTCTTTCGCTTGTCGAAAACGATCTCGAGGTGTTTTTGGAAGAGAGCCACACGTCGAGCCTCTTCATCTTCTTGCTGGCCCCAGACTTTCTTGAGAGTGAGGCCGCGCCACGCGAAGTACTCTTCAATCTGCTTAAACGTCTTCCCGATGCTTGAATAGAGTTTCTGCCCGCCAGCCTGGAACAGAGCCTCGCGTACCTCTTGGGATTGCACTGTGTTGGCGATCTCCACAAGGCGTCTCCTGAAGTTGCTCAACTGGGATCGCGTGACGTTCTTGGGCTCTGCATCATCGCCGTGTTTGGGAAGGAAAAGGATGAACTTGTCAGCCTGGCTGTGGTCCTTGAGGTTCTCGCTTCTTGGCACGGCCTTCAGGTTGCACTGGAAGTTGAGAATCCTTCGAAGGGCTTCAGCGCTGAGCCGGTACTCGGGTGCTAGCGAGTTGTTCCAACGGATCGCGAGGTCGAGTCCAATGCAATGCGCGGCGTGGAACATCCGCTTCATCTTGCTCTTGCCAGCACGCTTGAGGCACTCTGTCTGTGCCGGGTTGTCTCGGAGTTCATCTGACACCAGCGCAATTTTCTTCCACGCCTCCAACGACTTTGAGTCGAGCAAGGCTGACAACTCCCTTTCGCCGTACAAGGCGAGTGCAGCAGCGACGAGCGCAAGGTTGCGCAGCTCCCAGATGTAGAATGCGCGCCGTGACGAGCGACTCCCGCACTTATAGCTGGCCCGAACCTCTTCACTCTCTGGGATTGGTCCGACGTGCTCTCGAATCCACTTGCGGATCGCAACCTTTTTGTTGCATTTGCACCGACGCAAGATCTGTGTCGCGAGGTCGATGTTGGCGTTCTTGGTGTACACGAGGCAGAAGGTGAACAGCGGTTGGTTGTTCAAGAAGAGCTCGTACGCTCGAAAGCACCCAGTCTCGCTCTTGATATTGTCGATCGTTGCCACGTCGTCCGCTGGGAAGAGCGCACGCGCCACCGACTTCGACTTTGCCGTCTTGGGCTTCGCAGTAGCAGTCTTGGCAGCTGGGGAGATCACGGCGCCAGGCTTCGCTTGTTCCGGATTGGGCGCGACTTTCGCTTTGGCCTTGGAGCGAGTGGTCATCGGAGTGGAGATGCGAATAGCAGCGTCCTTTGCGATGACGACATCCTGCCGGTCTCGAATTCGCTTGAGCAGCTTGTCGCCATTCTCGATTTGCTCCACTAGTTTAGTTCTCGTCGAGTGCGGCCAGATTTGGCGAATGCGCTTACGCTGGTCATCAATGAGTGGCTCATCGCTCGCTGCGAGGATGATGGCGTCCACCTGCTTGTTAAGCGCAAGCGTGGAGTGGATGAAAACCCTGGTGTTGCCCGTGACCGTGACGAGCTGGTGGAGCTGCGTGTCGTCGTGCCGCTCGTGGGCTGGAGCGGATGAGCTCGCAGCGTCGGTGACGTCGATGGAGACGTAGTAGCCCGCCGCGTGGTCTTCTTTGTCCTTGCGCTGTGTCTTTTCCACCACGCCTTGCTTGAATGTCTTGCGCCATGAGTCGTTGAGGGGTTCCGCGGGGGCACACGGGGAGCTCATGGCGCAGCGGAAGGATGAGAACAACGAGGACTACGAGCAAACTCTGAAATGAACAAAGCAGAGCATCTGGTATGCTTGGGCCATCCAGAAAAACCTGGTCGCTGCGCTCGTCGACGCAAATCAGGGGACCCTTCCTCTCTTCTCACGGGGACTCCGCTTCGCGGCTTGCCCACCCCTGTCGGCTTCGACTGTGCTCCCTCCGTTTCTTCGCTTTCTTGTGGGTGAGAAAGCAATTGTATAAAGTTATGGGATACACCGCGTAATATATCCATTCTCTGTTGCTGCCCCGCAAACCCACGAGCTCTGGTTCAAAAATACACGCGAAGTCCGTATTTGGTGCGACCTTTGCCATCCCTGACACGAAAAAAGCAAGGCGACGGAAATGCAGGCGATACGCCAGGAGTGCCGACTTGTTGATCGCCTACCGCAGCAACTCACACAGCAGCGGCCGAGCTTCGTCGTCGACTTTGCCCTGCTGCTGGACCCAGATTCTACCAAAGTCGTAGCCGCGCTGAGCGAACTCATCTTCAATCTGCTGGAAAGTTCTTCCAATGAGCGCGTAGAGCTCATGCCCGTTGGCTCTGAAGAGCGCGGTGCGGAGCTCTTTGGATTGCACTCTCCTCGCGATCTGCTCGAGTCGGTCCTTCGTGTTGCGCCACACGAGCCACGAGGCGCACTTGGGCGTGACACATGAGCCGCCACCGCCGGTGCTCTGCTTGATGAACGCGGCAATGAAGTGCTCCACCTTGCGGTGGTCCTTGATGTTCACGCGCTTGCGCACAGCCTTCATGTTGCACTGGAGGTTGAGGATCGCACTCAAGTCCTTCGCGCTGAGTCGGAGCTCAGGTGGGAGTGCGTTGTTCCACTGGATCGTGAGGTCAAGCGGTAGGTAGTGCGCTGCGTGGTACGCTCCTGACGTGTGCAGTCCATTGTGGTGCACTCGAGCGCGCCGTAGACAGAGTTTCTGCTTGCTGGCGTCGCGAACCTCGTCAGATACCAGTGGGATGTCCTTCAGCGATTTCATCGCGTGGGCGTCGTACAATGCTGAGATCACGTGCTCGCCGTACACTGTGAGCGCGGCCGCGACGAGCGCCAGGTGGCGTAGCTCCCAGTTGAAGAACGCGCTTGGTCGGGAGCGACTGCTGGCTTGCTCGTGTCCACTCGTTGCCTTGGCGTTGTAGGCGGGGATCGATCCGATATTGGCTCGGATCCACTTGCGGATCTCAGTTTTCGTGAACTTGTCCATGCAGCAGCGCGAAATGTCGGTCGCAAGCTTCGTGCGGTCGTTCTTGAAGAACACGCGGTAGGCGGTGAAGCGGAGCGGGTACTTCTGGAAGACCTCGTACGCGCGGATCACGCTCGTCTCACGGTGGATGCTGTCGACTGTCGCATTGCAGACTTGCAGCACCGGGAAAAGTGGATGCGAAGGTCTGGGCGGTGATCGTGACGATGTCTTGTTGAGTCCAGTGTGAAGAGACGCTGTTGGCACTGGAGTGAATGTTGAGTGCTGGTTGACTGAGACTCCGAGGGCCCCATCCGCTCCAGCGGCGATCTCGGTCGCTCCAGCGCAATTAGCACCGCCGGTGTATCTCCTAAGAGCTGATGCCAGCGCCTGGTGTAGTCTGCTGAGCAGCTTGTCACCCTTTGGGGCGATTTCTTTTATCTTCTCGCAGAACTTGGGGTGATTCGCACGCTTTGTGACTTGCTGCAGGCGCGTGAGCTCGCTTCTCTCCAGTTTCGTTGGTGCATACGCGCCAATCTCGTTCAAAACGAGGTCGTCCACGCTCTCGTGCACCGCGAACGAAGATCTCTTGAACATCCTGGCGTTACCAGGTACCTGAACGATCTTCTGGAGCGCATCTTTGTCAATCTGTTCCTGCGGCGGAGAGCGCGCGTTGAGCTCGAAGAGCAGCCGCAAGGAGACGTAATAACCCACGGCGAACGCCGGTTCGCCGCTGCGGGCTGACTTGAGCGCCACCAGCGCCTCGAATGACTGCACAGCAGCAGAACTCGCAGCCGCCTCCACGGGCGGCGTCATCTCTCGCGTCCAAGGTCCATTTGCGCTCTTCGTGCGATTGGAACTCAGGGACCGTCACTCACGCCACTCGAACAGGAACACAAATTGTGTGGCCCACAGTCAAGCTCTCGTATCGATCTTGTCCTGAATCGAAGACGATCCTTCAATTGTCCATGATCTGGACACGATCATATTTGAGCCACGCAACCTCCACGATTCGCCAGGGCTCATGCGATGAATGAAGCACATCGCGTTCTCACGCCGACGCCATTTGGCAGGTCTGTTTGGCTTGAAGGTCGTCGCGGCGCGATGCCAAGTCTTGACGCGCTTGCCATGAAGAGACGACGACGTGGCGGTGCCAAACGAGCGAGCTTTTCAACTCTCCGACCGGACCAGACCGGCAAAGTGAAAGTGGCTCGATGGGTGGAACACCATCGTTCGTGAATCAAACGAGAAATCAGGTCCTCCGAAGAACAGGAGGAATGCACCTTCAACAGCGGAGAGCAGTTCTGAGCTGACGAAGCGAACCTTCAAAGGCGCCAGCACAGGCAAAGCAAGATAGCGATTGAGTGGCCCCCTCCGGCCGATGCCATTCATTATTCGAATGGAAACCATCTCAGGCAAGGTGGCTCGCGATTGGGATCGTTCAACCCGCGAGGCTCCGTTTCAGGAGTTCCATTTGACCTTTTGGGTGCGATGTTAGATCGACAGACAGGCAAAGTCGACCGAAAGCAAAGTCGACTATCTCGATCTTTTGTTTCCCTGATACAAACAAACTGAATGTAAAGGACAACCGCACTGCATTTTTCTAAAGGGCCAGCGAAAAAATCCACGGACGCCGGTCTGCGGCCAAGAATAGCGGGTGCGAACGTTCCAGCCGCTCACTGGCATGGAAAAAACAACAGCAGCAGGCATGAAAGGTGTGATCGCCACTCGGCAGACAAAACAGCAGGCATGCAGAGGAGCGTCCGAGAATCCCGTGTGGGCTTGTCTATTTAGCATCTGACGGCTCGCGCGCGCGCGCTACTGCTGCTGCTGCTGCTGGCTGGTTGGCGTCGACATCGACAGGTTCTTCGGAACGGACCACAGCGTGCTGTTGTTGTCGGTACGATGCTGGTTTGTTGGCTTGCTGTTTGCTTGGTTGGTGGCTGCGGGTAACTGGCTGGAACCTCTCACGCCACAATCCCAGCTGGTGGAAACGCAAAATCTTTCGAGTGCCGATTATCGTGTTTCGCAGGAAAGCCGCACGACGATGCAATGTAAACTGTCAGCATATCGACTCCCAGAGGTCTGATCCCGGCTTTGAAGCCTGCGACGTGTCACGACGGACTCTGCTCGCCTCCTGATTGGCCGAAATCCCGCGTCTCGGTCGTTTCTGAAGAAGAAGATGGGCACGGCTCTCTGTCGACTTGACCGAAGCAGCCGATCGTGAGAAAAGGCCACTCTCCAGAGCAAACAGTCGCACCCCACTCGCTAAAGTCGACAGCCACGCAAAGCAGGCCTTGCTCGTGCGCTCACGCTCGCTCATTCTCGTTTTGCGTCGCTTGCGCCTGCTGGAAGAGGAGGATGTCGTTGCCGTGCACGGAGCGCAACGCGGCCGTGCGGCCCGACAAGCTCGAGCCGCCGCTCAAGAGCTCTGGCGCAACCAGGAAGGCGTCATGCGCCTCGCCGTCCCCACTGGAAGTCGGCCGCCAGTGGCAGAACAAGCTCTACGCGTTCTTCGTGCTCATCGTGCTCAGCTGCGCCTTTGGGCTCATCTCGGTCGCGTCGCTCATCCAGCGCCACGACCCGAACGCCGCGCTCGCGCTCGCGCAGGAGGCCCACGCGAGCATCGACAACACGCACGAGTTCAACAAGCTCGCGGACGCGAACAACAACCACCTGCGCCGCAACAATGACGACACGCAGACGCTGCTCAGCAACAACAACAACAACAAGCAAGACACAACTGCTGCACCGCCTGTTGATGCGAATGCTAACGCTGTTGTTACGCAAGCGCCAACACCCGTCCCGCAAGTGAAGCTGTCCGTGGCCGAGCGCTGGCGCATCCTGGGCGAGGACCTGAGCAAATACGAGTGCGTGGCGTGGCGGCGCACGGCCGAGTGCTCCCCCGACGGTGCCGTCGAGCCGCAGGAGGCACGCACGTGCGCAGACGACATCCCGGACGGGATCAGCGGCTACTGCGAGATCCGGCACAAGGACACCGGAGCGATCGAGCGCGTCCTTCAGATGCACTGCGACTCATTACGCCCAGGGGTGCGCTTCAAGTGCGCGGACTTTCGCGAGATGCTCGAGTACGGCCACAAGGCCCCGTCGTACGTGCACGACCCAGCTTTCTCGTACGCCAAGTGCCAGGAAGAGCTGGTGAACGACCAGGCGCTCACGGGCGTCATGAGCGACACTCAGAAGACTGTCCAGGCCGCGCAGGACGTCCAATTGGCGCGCGGCATCGCGCTCGTGGTGTACGAGAAGCTCTTCGAGAGCGTGTTCGCGTCCATCAAGTCGCTGCGCGCTATGGGGTGCACGCTTCCGGTCGAGCTCTGGTACATCGCGTCCGAGACGAACGTGCAGCACCCGATCCTGCAGGCGCTCACGCGCGACTACGGCGCGTTCCTGCGCGAGATCAAGGACCCGCGCGCGACCAAGTTCTACACCAAGATGTACGCGGTCTTCTACAGCGCCTTCGACCAGGTGCTGCTGCTGGACTCGGACAATTTCGCCGTGAAAGATCCGACTTTTCTCTTCGAGACGAGCGAGTTCAAGACCACGGGCGCAATGTTCTGGCCGGACTTTTGGCGCGCGAAGAAGACGATTTTCAACATCCAGCCGCGCAGCTTCGTCTGGGACGTCTTCGACTTGGACTACGTCGACATGTTTGAGCAGGAGAGCGGCCAGGTGATGATCGATAGGAGACGCCACCTCCCCGCCATGAACGCCATGATGTACTACGCCGTGCACCCGCACCTGGTGGAGAACCTGCGGCTCGTGTGGGGCGACAAGGACCTGTTCCGCTTCGCGTGGATGAAGACGAACAGCACGTTCCACATGATCTCGATGCCCCCGGGGGCCGCGGGTCGCAAGTTGCCCGACAAGAACGTGTTCTGCGGCGTCACGATGGTGCAGCACGACACGAACAACGAGATCATGTTTTTGCACCGCAACCAGGAGAAGCTCTCGAGCGAGAACCACAGAGTTGTGTGGGAGCATGTGCAGGACTTCAAGATCGACTCGATGTCCGTGGACGAGTATGACGTGCGCGGCGCCAACGGCGGAAGGTACTACCCGGACTACAAGCGCTGCTACGGCAAGGATATTTATTACGAGAAGCTCTTCAACGTCGAGCCCGTCGAGAAGATGCCGTTCGCGGGTCTCGAGTCCAAGCTGCTGGGTTATGCGGGCGAGGCCGCTGAACTCACGAAAGCCTGGAAGGCTGCTGCTGATGCCACTGCGACCGCCGCGCCAGCGAATTAGTTAGAAGAAGACCAGCTGCGTAGCCCAAGCTGAGCCTTAGCCTTAGAAGTGTCCAACCAACCGCTTGCTCATCGACCGCAGAGAGCGAATGAGACGTGCGAGAGAAGTCCTGATAGATGGCGATGAAGACCGATCCTTATATAATAGTGTCCGACCCACCAGGGAATATACGTCACCCATGTACTGTACAATGCTCACGACGACTGCTCTCCTCTTGTTACTCCTAGACTGCTGGTTGCCGTTGCGTCGGGATTGCTATGTAACGATGGCGGTTGTACCTTGGCGGCGGCGGCCACCTGGGCGTCGATGAGGGTGTCCTGGATCGCCTCGTGGGCCTTGTGCACACTCTGCAGCTGTAATGCGATGAGCAGATCCATCAGGACCCCACGTCCATTCGCATGGCTCTCTGTGGTTGCTAACGCGCTATTTGCTACGGGCGTGATGCGCGTGAACTGCCTCGTGACGCTTGCGACCGAGGCGCTGGGCACGTCGATGGGCGCAATGGTGAGCCAGCCCTGCTCGCGGTAGCGGATCGCAGGGAATGCGCTATTTTGCTGGTTGCTGGTGACTTTGGCTGCTGAGCTCTCAGTCAGAGTCTCGTACTGAAGCACGACTCGGTCGGGCTCGACGTAGCGCTGGAAGACCGAGCGCGTGGTCAGCGGCGGCACCGAAGGCTTCAGCGCCACAACGAGTTTGATCGCCACGAGGTGCTCGCTCTTCTCGTATACACCACCGACACCAAACTGCTTCTGGTCGAGCAGGTCATTCTGGATGCACTGCCACGTGGCGTCGCTCACGGCGCGGTAGTTGAATGGGAGCAGTTTCACGACTTTCAGGTCCACATGCATGGGCTCAGAGGTGTTGCTATTGCTGCTGTTGTTCTTGATGTCGACGTCCACCGTGTCCTCCACGATAATGTCGAGCCCATGCTGCTTGAAGAGCGCGGACACAGTGTCACCACCGCAATCTCGGCTGGCGAGTACGCTCTTGAGACTTGCGAATATCGGTGCGTCAGCTTCGCTGGTAGAATTGGGATTGCTGTCCTGGTCGGGAAGGCTCTGGGGGCGAGGCCGCTTGTGGGGCTGGTCTGCGTCTTCCCACATCTACAGCCACGCAATAGAGAAATACGTACAAGAGTTAGCTTTGAGCACCAGAATATCCGTCATAATACAATACACTATGGGTACAAAAGGCTCACCCGACGCTTCTCGAGCACTTTCTCGAGGCTCTTGGCGAGCCGCAGCTGGCCCAGCGCCATGTCGCGCAGCCGGTTGTTCTCTTCTTCGGCCTTGCGCGTCTCAATGAGCTGGTGGTCAGCGACTCTCGCCCACCAGGACGACGTGTCGCGGTCACCATGGTGTTGTTGGGAAGCTGCAGGCGCGGTGACGATCTTACGGTGGAGCTGCTTGTGACTCTCGAGCTGCGCCTCGAGCTCCGCCGCCTCGATGCGCAGCCCCATGAGCTCCTCCTTCTGCCGCTCGCGTGTGGTCTTTGGCACCGGCTTGGCGACAATAGGTTTGGTCACTAGTGATGGTGGTGGAGCTAATGCTGCTGCTGTCGGCTCTCTTGCATCACAACGAGCTACGTCAGTAGCAAGCGGAGAAGGCACTGGCACCGACACTCTCACAGGTGGCAGGGGTCGACCTTCCGGGGTTAATAACAGCGACTGCTGCTGTTGCTGCTGCTGGTGCTGCTGCTGGTAGTGAACATGCTGGATCTGCGCGTCCAGCAGCTCGTTGATCTGCGCGAGCTCCTCGTCCGCGTCGTAGAACGCTGTCGCGGTGAGTTGGGACGACGATGGCGCCTGCTGCTGATGCTGTAAAAGGCCCGGACTCGCGAAGCCGCCACCGACGCCGCTGGGGCTGAGCAGCGCAGCCACCTCGTGCAGCAGCGCGACGTCCGCGGGCTCGCCCCATGCACCTCCGCCGCCCACAGAGAGCGACTGCTGCTGCTGAGTCGCGGGCATGCGCGTGACGGCGGTTCTTGCTGATTGATTGACTTTGAATGCCTTGGCGAGTCTTTGGGCTGTTGCAATCATCCTCAACAAAGCAGAAGACGAGCCTCTCATCTGGAATACTATAGTCGATTTGAGACGACTTTTTTCTCATCGCTGTTACCGTTCAGCTAGAGCAAGCCTACCTTACAGAATATGCTGTTTCTATGTACGATAATTACCAACGGAAATGGAGATTTGTTCCAGTTCCAAGCGCGACCCGACCAGAAATGTGTCTGCGCATCGACGCTTCATCCAGCTCGCAAGCTGTCGCAAAGAGAGAGAGAGAGTGAGAGAGCCCGAGCCTGTCGAGAAATCTCTCTCGTGGTCCTTCGGTGAGCGCTTGGCGGTGTGTTGTTTGGCCGCCGCCATTTTCTCGCTGCAACGGTTCTGGATTCTCGAGCCGACCTGGGGATTTGCTGTGTCTGGCGCGGCGTCAGACGGCCTGGCGCACAGTAGTAGCAGCAGCAGCATCGGCTGACTGCGCCGCTTGAAGTCCAGAGGCGTCGTTGTGCGCGATGCCCACCACAGTGCTTGGCAGTAACCGTAAAGAGTGGGGTACGAGCACGCCTCCGAGCACTGATTTCAGCTCGATTCTTGAACTTCGTCGCCTGTGCTGGCACCGGTGCCAATCAGACCGGGGTCTTGTGTTTCTATACAGCAGACACATGTTAGCAAAGGTACACAGCCCAAAGCAAAGCAAGATGCACCGCAACGAGATCGCACCATGCGCTTCCGCAGCACGCGATCGAGGCTCCTGGCGAGCCGCACCTGGGCCACCACCAGCTGCCGCAGCTTCGCGTTCTCCGTCTGCGCGAGTCGTCGCTCCTCCTCTTGGCGCTTCGCCAGTTTCATCCACAGCGCCGCGTAGCGCGACTGCCGGCTGCTGGACTCGCTCTGTGGCGCGTCAGCCTCCTGCTGCCGCCGCTGCTTGTGCTGTGCGAGCTTCGCCTCGAGCTCCAGCGCCTTGGTGCGCAGGAACGCAAGCTCCTGCCGTCTGCGCTCGCGGGTCGTGCGGCCCGTGAACTGCATCTCCTCGACGTCCATGGCGTCTGCTACCGTGGCTGATGCTGAGACTGATGAAGTGAGCTGCTCGTTCTCTTGGCTTGCGACTCGACTGCTTCCTGCGCTCGCAGGAACGATAGACGTCTCTGTCTGTGGGGGAATGCTCACCAACTGCTGCTGCTGCTGCTGCTGTTGTTGGGGCGTCACAACGTCGCTGTGCGTCGCGAGAAGCTGGTTGAGGATCGCCAGGTCGTCGTCGCCCATCTCATCGTCCTCGTCCTCGTCGTCGTCGTCGTCGTCGTCGTCGTCACTCAGCGAGGCACTACGCTCACCCGCCCCCGCCTCGTGTGGCTGCAGCAGCGCCGACACTTCGCTCAGCAGGTCGGCGTCCCACGTGGCGCCCGAGAACACGCTCTCGAGCGACGCGAGCGGCGACGGCGACGCGTCCACGGACGGGAGGTCCTTCTGCCAGTTCATCGTCCACGTCCTTGCTCAATTGCTCAATTTTGGGAAGTGGCGAAGATGGTTGCAGGGTTTTTTCCTTGGGACACGGTAAACAGAAAGCACAAATTCGACACCACGAGGCTGGATTTTCGGACAAAAAGCGAAAGTAAAGTACTCGCACCGCAGTAAAGTATCGGACCTTTTGGTGGTCGATTGGTCGATCTTGAAGAGCTCCGTCCGCATGCTCGAAGGTGCTTCCGGTGGTTGCCTGGATCTCTCCGCTGTTCCTCCACGCCTGTATTTTACATGAGCGCTGTGTCCAACGCTGAAGCTTCCATTGCGATAATGGAATCGTGAAACTCCATCTCAAGGCTCAGGCGCCACGACCGCTCGGGTCGTGCGGC
>JAASFQ010000341.1:0-27460 GCA_023333845.1 Globisporangium polare | reverse complement strand
TCGAGTTCCGATGAGGAACGCGAGAGAGCGTTGTGTGTCGTCGCTTGGGTAGGTATCGACTGACTGACGCGCTTCGTGTGCGTCACTCTCTCTCTCGATTTGCAAACTGAAAAGGGTGTGTGTGATTGTGGACGCAAAAGCGAAATGTGAATGGGAGACAAGCGAAGTGCACTCGCTCAGCTTCTTCTTTTTGTTTTTCCCACACACACACAGCAACATCAGCAACGCGCACACAACACACAAGAGCGCAAGAAGCGTCGCTGGTGAATGGAGACCTGATGGGTGGGCAGAGAAGAGAAGAGTGTGTGAAGCAAGCACCTGTCCGACCTCGGGGAATATTTCCGAGTCTGGTTGGATCCGCATTGCGAGCAAGCAGCAACTTGGCTGACGTGCTTGCATTGGTCGACTGAACAAATTTGTGGGTTGTCATCGCTCAACGGATCCATAAAGAGCCGAGTTGCTCAAAAACCACCGCGCGCACATCCCCGCGAGCGCCAAAAAGCACACACTTTGAGGATGCTTGCTCGAACACGAACCACTTTTCGTCATGAAATCGGTAGTTTACGAATAAAATACCGTCGGATCTTTGCTTGACGACACCCTGCGTCTGAGCCGACGAGGCAAAGGGACCATGTGGCGGCCCTGCTGGTTCTCGCGAGCAAACCAAATGCGCGCGCCTTCTGCCGCTCGGTCTGCGCGCAACACCTTTCTCGCTCTTTTCGACTGGCTGGCATTGTCATCGTCCGTCGCGTGTATTGTCTGTGATCTCCGTATGGACGATCCATCTCAACCGCATCAAGACCAGTGTGTGTGTGTGTGTGTGTGTGTGTGTGCTGTTGCTTTGTGTCGCTCGGCCGATTGTGCTGTTTGCGGCCACGCGGTTGCGCAGAAGGTGTGTTGTTTGCGCGTGTTGCTCACTTGCTCCCTCCGAGAGCGCAAATGAATGAGCAGCAAGCAGCATCTGGCAGAGAGCGCTTGCTTGCTTGATGGATGGATGGATGGACGGATGGACGGACCGACGGATCAGCTTCTCTTGAGGCGAAAGTTGGTGCCGGCGCACGTCACGTCACCAGGTCTTGCGCGTGTTGCGTTCTGGCCTCCGCGCACCCGCCTCCACTTGAAGTTGGCGACAGTCGCGTCGGAGAGTGGCCTGTGGTGGTGGAACTCTCGTGACGTCTCAAGTTGCCGTGGACTTGTTCTCGTCGTTGAGATGTTTGTTTATTTGCGCGAGACGCTTTCTGCGCAGCATGTCTGAAGCAAGCAACCCAAAAGAAACGCTTGATCTTGCTGCAGACGTGGCATGAGGTCACTGCGACTGGTGGTGTGCGCGCAAGCACACAAGCAAGCAACAACCAAGTTGCGTTCGCCAGCAAGCAAGACGGCCCAACACAGGCACAGGTTGTGAGTTTGCTCCTGTTGTACATTCCCACGAGTTGTTGTCATACTTTTTCCAACCACCACACAAACTTGTTGCCTCGCTACGAAAAGTCTGAATGCACTGGCGTCACGGAGTAGCTGTAGCCGCCATCCTGTCGCGGCTGCTGGTAAGGCGCAGCGAGCGCGTACACGTCGGCCTCGACAACCCGCTGCCGCCTGGCTTGCTCTCGTTCTTGTTCTCGCTGGCACTGGTGCAACAGCGCTTGCTGCTGCGCTTCGTCTTCGTCCTCATCTGCGCCGATCATGTGCTGCTGCCTGATGAGCGCGTGGCCCACGAGCTCGATCGATTCCTGGATGCTGCCGAGCGCACTCGTGAACGCGTAGATGAAGTCCACCTCGGTCTCGTAGCCGTGGATCTTGCCGTCCGCGCCAAAGTAGAACGTGTTGCCGACCGGGTAGTCGATCTCGCGGCCCACGAGCCGCTGGACGAGCGCTTCGTTCCAGAGCACGTGCGGGAACACCTTCTGGATCGTGAGCCGCGAGAAGCGCACGCGCAGCACGGCCTTGGCCGAGATCACGGGGCTCTCGCCGTCCGTGACGACCACGTCCAGCGTCTGCAGCACGAACTGCAGCTTCGTGTGGTACATCGAGTAGCGCTCCCACTGCTCGAGCAGCAGCTGCACGCCGCGCGTGCCGCCAAAGAGGATGTCGGGCGAGAGCATCGAGTTGAGGAAGCCCGCCTGGCGCGACGAGCGCATGAGCGCGTCGCGCGTCACGCTGCTCGTGTCCAGCGACGTCAGCACGGGCACGCCGAACTCGAAGAGCGAGAAGTACTCGCACACGATGCGCGCGAAGGACGACGTGGCGTCCAGGCTGCGTGATGAGTGCAGCAGCGTCTCGCGCTGCGTGCGGCGGTACAGCTGCAAGTCCTCGACCTCCTGACGCAGGTCCTCCACGTAGTCGCCCAGGCCGTCCGTATACTTTTTGCGTCGCGTCCGGTAGAGCTTCCCGCGCGTGCTGTTGGACATGCGGGACGACCGCTTCTTGCTGTTAGAGGACGACGACGACGCCGCTGGCGACGCCGTTGGGGGTGGGAACCGGAACTGCTGCTGCTGCTGACCTGTGGGGAATTGTAGTTGGGCTGAGCCGGTCGACGCTGCCAATGGCGGCAACGGCGGGCCGAAGGGAGGATGAAAGCTGAAGCTGCTGCTGGCGTTAGTAACTAGTGGATGGAACACTGCGGTGGCCGCATCGGCGAACTGGTGGCGCTCGTCGTCTTGCGCGGCTGCGAATCCTGGGGAAGCGAAGCGGTCCGCGCAGGCCGCCTGCTGCACCTGCCACGCCTTGTCGACCGCTGTCACAGGCAGCTCGTCCTCGCCGGCCGACGGCGGGGAGCAGAGCGCGGTGATCTGCACGCGCGCGTGGCCGCAAGTGGCACCTGAGCTGCTCGTGCTGGTGCTGCTGAGCATTGCGAGATTGACGAGTGGTTCTTGCGCGGTCGGGCGGAGAGGGACTTGTGATGTGGAGGCTCGCTCGCTTGCTTGCGGTGCTTGGGCCGTGCTCGCTTGCTCACTTGCTTGCTCACCTGCTTGCTCACTTGCTTGCTCACCTGCTTGCTGGGATCGCTCGCTTGCTTGTTTGTTTGGTGGGTTGCTTGTTTGCTCGATTTGCGTGCATGTGCTTGTTTGGTTGTGTGTGTGTGTGGGCTCGGTTTCTGGGCAAGAGGTTTGTGCTTGCGCGCGTCTCTGTTCAAGGGATCGGGGAGCGCAATTTGGGAATATCGCGTCATCTTCTCGCCCGCGACCGCAGGTAGCGTCACAGCCTCTTTATCTCGATACCTCTGGGTATCGAATAGAACAGAGACCTCGTGCTTTTGGATACAACCTTGCAGTTTTAGAATCTAGCAGTGCATATCGCTAGAAAATCACATCAAGAGGTCAAATCAGCTTTTGAGGGAGAATAGCGACCTCGAAAACTATTTCACAAGCTCGGCTATTTTTGATGAAAGAAAAAACCAAAATCGAGCACCACTTGTTTCTCTATTTGAGCACACCCGCTTTCACCGCCCCCATTTGATCGCACTTCGGAGCCTGAAGCTGCTTTCCCAGGCAGCTCGCATGCACGACAGGCGCTCGGGAACTTGCTTTGGCACTTTGCGCCAGAGTCGGAAGATACAGTAGGAGATGTTCTTGATGCGAATGACGCCGTTTAACAAGCCTGTCCGTCCTCAACCAAGCGCACGCCGTGTTTGTGATTTGTTGCACGTCACTTTCTGCACATCATCTGCGGTTGAGAAAAATAGATAGAACGGGAAAGGTCACCAAACGAAAAACAGACAGACAGCAAAAACCGCTGGGAATGCGGCGGTCTCGATGCGATTTGTGCGCAAAGCAGGATTGGAGGAGTCGCCGTGTGGGGGGGGCTCGGAGGCGAGAGTGGAAATGGCCGAGACTTGCTCAACAGCAAACTGCGTTGTCTCCGAATTCAATCACTGTCCGCGTGCAAACCCAATACCCTGAACAGATCACCATCGCTACCACTAGCTAAATGCTACTGTCACCTGCTTAATCTAATACCGCTCGACTGGACAGTTGGAAAGGCTGATGTTCTTCTGGCTTCTTTCGAAAGCGTACAGAGCATATTAGCAGCACTCAGTTGAGTCAACAAGGATCAAACGACTTGATATATATCCACTTTAGTAGCCTATGCGATAGAGGACGCATCATTCTCGCAGCAACACCGCTCCTGCCATACAAGAATTCACAAGTGAATCCTTTATAGCAGGTTCCTCCAGCATGGATCTCTAATGGAAACCATTCACTTTTAGCGCAAATCTACCTATAAGCCCACCTACAGCAGCGTACAAAACGCTCCCTCTCCTGATCCTCTAATCCAATCCAGTACGCACCCCTTCACACACACACACACACACACACACACATACCAAGCTATCAAACGCAAACAATCAGGCACCGCAAACCAAACAAACAAGTCACGGGCCAAGCCCAAGCCTAGCGACATGCACAGTAGCGTCCCAACCGTCCGCATCAGCGCGCTCTCTGCCATGGCCCCGAACGCACACGCCCACGAGAGCTCCGCCTCCAGTGACCTGGAGCTGTACACGGACTCGAGCAGCTCTGGCGGCTCGCCGCGCGCGCTCTTCGAGACGTCGTTACCAGCGGCGAGCGATTTCCATGAGGACAAGAGCGACGACGTGATGACGGAGACGGTGGTGTCGCACGTGAGCATCAAGCCGAACCTGAAGCTCATGTCGAACAGCGAGCGCGGCAAGTACTACCGGCGCAAGCGCAAGAACTACGCGGCCGAGCTAAGCGCGAGCGTGGCCAAGCTGCGGCGCCAGGTGGCCGCGCTCGTGGCCGCGCAGCAGCTGCGCCAGGAGCTCGTCGTGGGCCACCGCCAGACGCCGCTCGGCTCGCTCGCCAAGCTCGTGAAGGAGTACTGCAGCCTGTTCGAGTACGGCACGCCCGTCATGGTCCTCCCCGCCTCTATTATTAACAGTGGGGATGCTAATCCAGGAAGCGCACGGCCAAGGCAACCAGCGCGCGTGGCCACGGCCTCGAGCCAACAGGCGCGCTTCCTGCACGCCACCATGGAGGAGCACGTGGGCTTCGGCGAGTTCGCTGGCATCGCGTTGCTGCTCGACCAGTGGGAGCGCTACTCCAAGTACCACACGTCGCTGCGCTTCGAGCTCAAGTCGCTCAGCGTCGTGAGCCCAACGTCCACGGAAGACAATGACGAGCCCGTGCTGCCGGTGATCGTCGTGCGCGTGGACCTCCATGTGCGCTACTCGCTCGAGACAATCGAGCAGGTCTTTCCGCATCTGCTGGACGACGCGCCGCTCGTGCAGGAGCTCATCGGTCTCGATGTCACGTATCCGTGCGTGAACACGTTTTACTTCAGCGCCAGCGGCAAGATCGAGCGGTACAACCCCGAGGTGGACTTCATGGGCGCGCTGGCGACCAAGATCCGCAGCATGGCCGGCGTCGCGCACGTACTCAGCCACGCCTTAATCGCCAAGGACCACATGATCGGCGTGTTGGATGCGGACGAGGACCATGTGGACGCGGACGTCAGCCACAATGAGCCACAGGTTGTCCAGATTTATGAGGACGAGGACAACGACGACTATGAAGAAGGCACAGCAGCAGCAGCCAGCAGGTGGGATCCGAAGACAAGCGCCGAAGCGAACGACAAGAGCGAGGCCCGGCCGACGTCGCCCGTGGTGATCTCGAGGGCTAAGCCCAGTAAGTCCCGCCTGGGCCTCGACTTCATCCTCTCGTAAGGAGTTGCGGTGGTGGTGAGCTTTGTGAGCTGTAAGTGTATTTGATAGGCGAGGATGGTGGCCCAAGAGGTGTTGGTCCGCGTGCCTATTGAGGATGTTGTTATTGGTTTGGAGGGATGGTTGGCTGGGTGTATAGCTACGGGTGTTTATATTGCGTGAATATATATGGGACTTCTTATTGCGTTGCCGCTTCATTAACGACTATAGGCTCTCGCGATACTCCCGATCTTCACCCGAGGCCTCGCTGTACCCGTGCCGAAGAGCTACAGTACTTGAGAGTACCGCCGTCACCTCAAAGATAGTCGGCCACGGAGTGCGAGCGAGTCTTCCTCCTGAGCTAGTGGACCAGTTTCGAGCGAGTACTGTATTGCAAGCCCAATACCAGCAGCCTCACTCTCGACACAGAACGCTGCGCTCGGCCTCGGAAGCGCCTGTCTCGACCAAGGACGGGAAATCCGTTCGCCGCCTGGCACTACGGACCAAAGCTGTTGAAAGCCCTCGAAGCCCATCGTGAAACACGATGTACAGGCATGTCTCCCAGGCACAAGAAGACCGAAGCAAGTTCCACGCGACTAGCTAGCAAGACCGTCAGACTCAACCTCGGCACGTGGCATTCAGACAAACTCATCCATCTTCTACTGATGAAAAATATGGAGCTGGTCGCAGATTCTCCCTCCCAAAGTCTCACGACAACCCTTTTTTCGTCATGTCGTTGAGCAGTGGCGTCACGACGCACCTGGTGAAGAGCGTCTCAAGCGCCGCGTCAAAATCCGCAGCCTCGCTCACAGCGAGCAGCCGGAGCTCCATCTGCACGCGCGCGTAGAACTTTCGCGCGCTCTGGAGCGTGACTTCGTCCCAGCGCTGCTTGTCAAAGCGTAGCTCCTCGTCGTCGTCGGCTTCAGTTGGGCTGAGCTCTTCGTACAGCACACGCTCGCTCAGGGTGTCGTCGAAGTACTCTGCAAAGCCGATGCCCAGGATCGGGCAGAGCCACTGGTGTGCGACCTGGAGCTTCGCGTCCGAGGTCACTGGGATGGGGTTCAGGGGATCGGCCCAGCCAAAGAATACACTCTGGTAGCCTTTCGTCATCTGGATCAGAGCCACGTAGGCTGCTTCCGGGTCCTTGGGCACTGGAACTGAAGACAATGGGTGTCCGGTCAACGTCGCTGGCTCAGGCTTCAGGCTGCTGCTGTTGGTGCTACGGTTGCTTTGGTGCGCGATGGCATCCTGTAGATCCACATAGGGCCCAAGAACGTACGGCAAAAGCTGCAGAGTGGTCGCTCTCAGCAGCTCCGTCTCGAAGGCGCCGACCGTCGTCAGAGGCTCCTTAAGTGAGGCTGCAAGCAGCAAGAGCAGCACCGTCTCCTTCGTCGTCTTCATTGCCGGAGCCGAGCTAGAGTCTTTTGATCCTGACGAGAGGCTCCAGACTGTGGGAAATGAATGGTGCCTGCCGGCTCACTCACTTGAAGCTGTTACGCATCGGCACGAGCTCTTGAAAGAAAGAGCAAACGCACTGCTGCCCGTCCGTTCATCCGTTTCGCCACTGCCAGCCGCCTTTTGTTCGATCGACCTCACTTGCACGCTCGTCCCCAGTAAATCGCTCAAGTGCCCGAAGCTGCGTGCGTCATGCAAACCTCCACGGCGCTGGTGATGGCGGTGCTGGTTACGGCGATCGCGAGCTTGCTGGGTGTCGAGAGCGCCACCGCAGTGTGCGGTCCCGAGAGCCTTCGTCTCAAGATGAAGGACCCGGCGAAGCACATCGATCCCCCCGAGCGTTGCCGACATGTACGCGTACCAGGCCACGCTCTTGCTCATCAAGCGAGTCGGCAGCGATGCCGATACCCAGATGAGCGATGTGAAGACGAAGATGAGCACGCGAGAGTACCAGCAGCTCCGGGAGCTTATTTACATGGATCGATCCGGGTTTGGACACAGTCCACGAGCCGTTCTACAACTGCCTGCGCACCCTAACGGAGCAACTGGTGTTGTATTCGCCTGAGACGCGCACCGGTGGTGAGCTCCATCCAGAGCTCAAGCTCGAGCGCTGTGCGTGCGACCTGGTGCGACCTGGTGCGACACCAGCTGAGTCGCGCCGTCGTGCTCTTCTTTGACTGCGAGCTCGAGAGCGTCGCCGACTCGGACACGTTCCCCAGTGTGTACCGAGAGAAAGTGGCGCGTCTCAACTTTCTCATCCGCAAGCGCTTGCTGCTGGTCGGTAAAGCGAAGGTGCTTGAGCTGTACGACGCGCTTTTCGACAAGTGTGTACAAACGCCGCTGGTGAGGGTCGCCAGGTCGCTGGAGATCGAACTCCCAGAGGCGCGCAAGCCTAGAGCCAAATCCAAGCCCACGAGTGAGAGTACAGTATCACCGCCGACGACACTCGCACTGGGGAATTCAACCAAACTTGGCGGGAACGAGACCTCCACGACGTCTGGCTGTACGAATGTAGCAAACGAGGTGTCGAGCGCTAGTGTCAGCGGCGACACAGAAAGTCTACCAGAGGACACTGGGACGCCCACGAGTCGAGAGAGCGAGCCTGCTTTGGTCTCAGAGGAGGGGTCTGAGAGCAGCAACAACCACCCAGCGAGCCACACCAACACGACTGAGCAAGCAGTAATCGAGATCCCAAGTGCGGTTGGTGACGCCGCCACCACCAGCATCCTAGCAAACAAGACTGTGAGCAGCCCACAGGCGAGTGAGGATCGAGCTGAACCAACAGAGGTCCCGCATGTTGTCAGTGAGAACGCGACGCGAGGGCTTGAAACCCGCACTTCTGTGGCTCTGGAAGACGTCGAGTCTCGTGGCCCTGCACCTACTGCCACAAGTCAAGCAGATGATCCCGAGGGGCTCGAGGATAACGAGCCCAAGACCCCGAGTGCTGTTGACGAGCCTACAAGCCTAGAACCTACAGCTCCAGCAAGCAGTGAGAGCGAACAACCTCTGGCAAAGACCCCAACAGCTACAGCCGATGCTGCGGTGGATACTACACACCAAACACCTAAGGGCTCAGACGATTCACCGCCTGAGAAGGGCTCAGAGAGCTCGCTCTTCTGGGTGCTCCTGAGTTGTGTGGCTGTGCTCGCTCTAGGGTTCCTGCTGGTGCTTGCGGGGGACCGCATCAAGCGCAGCGCCTACCAGTATCTCCCGCTCGTGGATCTGGATTCAGAAGAGTCCTTGGATTCGTACCAAGTCACACCCGTGCTGGCCTCATCGCACGAAGAGCCCAGCGCTGTGGCTGAGCTCGTGGATGAGACGCTCATGTCTCCACCTTCGTCTCCGCGAGGCCCAGGTAACAGGGTCTCCTAGGGCTTGCTGAGCCGCTCTAATCGAAGAGAACCCAGGGTCCGTATATTGAAATTACCTTTGCCTAGGCTGCGATGAAGTCGTTGCACCAGCGAAGCACCTGCGGGCGCTCGCCATAGGCCGCAAAACTCCTAATCTCCTGTACAAACCCGCGCTTGGTCTTGTCACTTGAGCCTGAGGCTGAGGATTGCTGGGTCTGCTGGCTCGCGAGCCAGCGCAGCACCTCGACGTGGCCATTCAGCGCCGCGTACTTGGCCGGCATACACCCCCCAGTGTCAGCTGTGTCTTGGGTTCTTGCAATGAGCCACTGGAGGGTCTCCAGGTGTCCATTCTGGGCCGCGAAGTCCACTGCGCGGGCGCTCCAGCCTTCACTCCGGTTCGCATGGAGCCACTGGACCATTTCCGAATGGCCATTAGCCGCAGCGCCGTCCATGGCTGCGGTCGAGCACCCTTCTCTGCGGTTCATGTGGAGCCATTGGACGACCTTGAGGTGTCCATTCGTTGCGGCAAAGTCCATTGCGCGCTTCGTGCACCGGATCTGGTTCTGATACTGCAAGTGGAGCCACTGGATAACCTGGAGGTGGCCGTACTGCGCAGCAAAGTCGACCGCGTCCGAGCCGCAGACCAGAGCGCGACCGCGCCCACAGGAGCTCAGGTGCTGGATCTGGAGTAGGTCCAGAGCGCCGTAACGGGCCGCGACAGCCACGGATTTCCACTCGAGCGCGCCGCCGACGGCGCTCGGGTCCACGAGGAAATCGACGATCTGCTGAATGAGCTCCTCCTGAGGCAGCTTGAGTTGCAAGAACTGAGCGGCGACGTCCGCGCCCTCGACGAGACTCTGGAGTGTGGATCGACTGGGGTTAGCCTTGGTCGTCGACGCATGCCGCTGGTGGTGCTGCGACTTGTGAGACTGGGGTGACTCGAGTGAAGACCTGGAGCCTGAGAGAGTTAGCGGCAGTCGGAGGGCGTCGAGCCACGTGCTCATAACTCCGAAGACTGCGCTGGAGGGCGAAATGGCACTGGGACTGGCGTGTGGAGCCATTGAGGCGCTTTCTTGTGACTTCTGGGATGTGTGGGCTTGATGGTGAACTGGATAATGAGGAGACTGAGGTTGACGAGCACGGGAGGCCACGTGTGGAGGCCAAAGACGCGCAACGGCCGGGGGTCATAATGCCGCGCACCCATAGCTTTGTATCAGCATCACACGAGGACCACAGACAGGCACTCGGTTGCAGCTGATTGAGGCCATATCCTCTCAGCTCACACGAACTCGGGTGCATAGGATACAACGAATTTCTGTTTTTTTTGCTCCTTCTTTCTTCTCACTAATAATTTTCAAATGAGAATTACGGATGACGCGCGTGTGTTGCGCCTGGCTCGGTAAGGTGGTCTCCTGTGGTGATGCGGAGCTTGTGGGCTAACGCCAAAGAGCCAAACGGAACCGAGCGGCTCCTGTGGTCGGTCACAGAGCGGATGATTCAGGCGAATGGGGCGCTTCAGCGGGGGCAGAGAGAATGAACGGCTCGTTTGAAAAACCAGCACGGATATCACGAGACTTGACGAATCCGTACCCTGTATGGTATATGGACGCTCCCACTTCAGCCAGAAATATACCGATAGAGTACAAGGAATACCCTATGGATTGAACAATCACACAACGCTCAAAAATACACCTTCAGCAACACACGCAAAACGAGACGGCAGCATGGACGTCCTGGAGGCGCGCGAGCTGCAGCTGCGCAAGCAGCTCTTCGGAGCCAGCGACGCCGCCACAAGTAGCAACAGCAGCATCACCCGCAAGATCAGCGACCTCAACACGCGGCTGGAGCACCTCTACAGCGCTGTCGCGGGCTTCTCCCGGCTTGGCGACCTCTGTAAGTGTGCTTGCTTGATGAAAGAACCCGTGTGTCGGTACGCTGACACTGTTGCTATGGTGACAGACAACGGCGTGCAGAGAGAGCTGGAGCTGCAGCCGTCCAGTACGCTGGGCTCATCCGCATCGAAGGGCGGCGAGGAGATCAAGCGCGCGGTGATCCTGAGCTCCGAGGACCGCATCGACGAGGTTGTGCTCGAGTTCCGCAAGCTCAGGGAGATGCAGACCGTGCTCGCGCAACTGGAGCAGCTGCGCAGCCGCAACCCAGTGGACGAATCGCAGCTCGCGGCGCTCGAGCGCAGCACGGACGCCCAGACGCAGCGCGCGCTGGCGCTGCATGCGCGCGTCGAGCGCCTGCTCACGATCTACCACGAGATGATATCCTTTTTCCACCATTGTTTGTTGTTTGACTTGCATGTGTGCGTTTAGACTGGTGAGTACTTGTTGTGAGTGGGTGGTCTCCTTAACCTTGTCGATCCTGCCGTGCTGCGTGTGGACTCCTCCTGTTTGCTTGGTGCGTGCACATCCAGATCCTGTCGGAGAAGTGCGTCGAGTTCTCGCTGCTGCTGGACCAATTCGCGTAGAGATTCACGTTGGGGAACACACAAATCGGGGAAGATTAATGGATTTTGTGTGATGCGAAAGGTGACTTTTGTGGGTTACTACAGCACAACTAGCCAAAACACGGTCGCTAGACCTCATCGACTCGACTTTGCCCTACCAAACTCAAGCTTCTTCGTCCAATCCTGAAAGCCTTCCGAGCCACTTTACACCTTGTTTTGCAGCGCTACTATTTCTGTAATATGCGAATTAATCGAAAATCAGGTACCAAGCGCAGGGTTGTTTCGCAACCCACGCCGGCTGCGCTCAGCCGCAGCCATTCCGCAACTGCCCACGCCCGCAGCACCACAAGCTCCAGACAGACAGACAGCTCACGCGGATAGCCCACGCACCTCACACAAGCGAGGGCCCTTCATGACGACGCTAGCAGCGCCTTATGACCTGCGCGCGCGCCGCCGCCAGGTGAAGACGCGCGTGCGACAGGTGCTCGGCGGCGCGTTCGTGGTCGTCGCCTGCTGCGCCGGCATGCTCGCGCTCTCCTCGCGCGTCTTCTCTCCACCCACAGGCGGTCACAGCGCGCGTCGACTGGCCGAGTCCACAAACGCTACGACTACCGAAGAAGACGACAGCTGCGCGAGCCTGGCGGACTGGGAGCTCAACGGCGGCATTGCCGTGTACATCGCGGCGCTGCTCTACCTCTTCGTGGCGCTCGCGATCATCTGCGACGACTACTTCGTCACGGCGCTCGAGAAGATCACGGAGAAGCTCGGGCTCTCGCAGGACGTTGCGGGCGCGACGTTCATGGCGGCCGGTTCCTCCGCGCCCGAGCTCTTCGTGTCGCTCGCCGACAACGTGTTCGCCAAGCCGCAGGAGAGCCTGGGCATCGGCACGATCGTCGGCTCGGCGATCTTCAACATCCTGATCATCATCGCGCTCTCGGCGCTGCTCGCCGGCCAGCAGCTCGTGCTCGACTGGCGCCCGCTGCTGCGCGACTCGCTCTGGTACTGCTGGGCCATCGCTGTGCTCACGTTCTCCGTCTGGGACGGCAGCGTCAACGTGTACGAGTCCGTGCTGCTCTTCGGCTCGTACGCGTGCTACATCGCATACATGAGCCAGAACGAGCGCGTGGTCAACCGCTGCTGCAAGCGTCCGGACGACATTGAGTTCAGTGACGACGTGGCAGCCGCCAAGGATGAGCTCTCGGCTGAAGACGCGGCGGCCGCGCTGGCGGCAGCGAAGGCCGTGGGTGGGGCGGCCCAGCCACCAAAGTCCCAGGGCTCCTCTGGCTCGTCGCGCCCGTGGACGATCGACGTGGAGCGCGTGGAGAAGAGCGACAGTGCGGCGTCGCTTGAGCGCAAGACCAGCGAGTCGTCGGCGCAGCTGCGCCGCAGCCACTCGAGCGCGCAGGACGGCGACAAGCGCGCCAAGTTCGCCGACGCGTCGTCCAAGGTGAACCCGATCTACCAGTCCAAATACCGCATGTTCCAGTATCACCCGAGCATGAGTCGCCAGAGCACGCAGCAGTCGCTGGAGGCCGGCACCGGAACTGGTCGCAATGCGCCCGAGCGCCTCTCGAGCATGGACATAAAGATGGACGCGGCCGTTGCAAACGACACGGTTGTCCTGCAGGCGCCCGCGGACGCGCCCGAGCAGCTCGGCGGGTACTTTGAGGAGCTCTGGGACGTGCCCGAGTCGCTCGCGGGCAAGGCCTGGTTCGTGTTCACGCGGCCCATCGTGGTCATCGCGCGCCTGACGATCCCGGACTGCCGCTACCCGCAGTTCTCGGGCACGTTGGGCTTCACGGCGACGTTCGTCGTCGCGATCATCTGGATCGCGTTCCTCTCGCACTACACGGTGGTCTGGGCCACCAAGTTCGGCTGCATCGCGGGCATCCCGTCGTCGCTCATGGGGCTCACGATCATCGCCGCGGGGACGTCGATCCCGGACGCGCTCAGCTCGATCCTCGTCGCGCGCGCAGGCCACGGCGACATGGCGGTCTCGAACGCGCTCGGCAGCAACGTGTTCGACATCCTGCTGGGCCTCGGGCTGCCGTTCTTCCTCTCGAACCTCGTGTACGGCGAGGAGGTGCCCGTGGCCGGCGACGACCTCGAGCTCTCGATCTTCATCCTCTTCGGCGTGCTACTCATGCTCGTGGGCATGCTCATCGTCTCGAAATGGCGTCTGCGCCCGCGCGTCGGCGCCTTTTTGCTCTCCCTCTACGTCGTCTACGTCGTCGTCTCGTACCTGCGTGGGCTCGGGTACATCTAAGCGAGTGAGTGGCGATGAGTACTGTGGCTGTGCCGGGGAGCTACAGTACTGTACCGAGAGATGCGTGCGTGGACTCAAGGCGAGGAGCTCAAGTGGTGGTGGGGGCGAACAGAATGCGCCGTCATCACCAGCAGCAGCCTCGAGCCACGAACGAGTCCGACGCGTTGTGTCTGCCGTTCACGTTGGTGAGTTGGGCGGCATCACGTGCGTGAGAGTCGAAAACAGGAGGAGGCGGAGTTCAAAGAACGCAGGGATTGCTATGAAGAGCCTGTTGCATCCACCCTGGGTTGCACTTGGCGAACTGGCGTGGCGTGAAGGTCGGAAGGTCGATTGATCGTCTCTTAGTGCATATCTGGTAGAAGCATAGTAACTAGCGAGTATAAACTCGTGAAAAGGAGTGCCTCGTTGAAACACGCAGCTGGACGAGCTGGGTACAGTTCGTTAGAAGGATACGTGTTGGTAAGTATGATGCAATTGACGAGGGTTCACGGACGCGCTGACTGGAATTCTCACGCGTCCACTGTTTATCCCATCCGATGGGCACCACGACGAAGACGACAGCAGCAGCAAAGTGAAGTCTTCTGCTTACTCGCCGTCACCAGTGTCCAACAAGCTTCACCTTCTCACCACGCGCCCGAGCGCACCCCCTCCCCAAGCAGCGGGACGCCCTGTCACGACCTGCCTGCCTGTCTGCATCTGCATCTCCCTTCTCACGACAGCTTGGGCTTCTTTCTCGTCCGACCTCTTCCCCGTAGCTGTAGCTGCTCAGAAGCGCGCACTTCACTTGGCCATTCGACACGTGTCGTGACGACAGTACTGCACACAAGACGCAGAAGAGAGGGGATTTCTCGGGACAGCTACAGACTTACGACAGTATGGCGAGCCGCCAACGCGACGTGCCGCTGGACGCCGAGGTCGTCGAGCGCCGCCGCAAGCAGCGCGAGCTCAAGCGCCGCTTCCGCCAGCGCAAGCGCGTACGTCTCACGCCCCTTCCGTTTCGAACTCTTCATTGCAATGCACTGATTCGTGTTAACTCTCTTTCTCGTTGTGTCCTACTATAATAGAACGACATGGAGGAATTACAGGAGCAGCTCCGCACGCTGGAAGCCTGGTACAACGAGCTCTACGCGGCCAAGACGGCCCACCAGTCACTAGCCAACCAGCCATACAACAATTGCAACTACAGCGGCGGGTCGCCGTCCTCGGTGGCGTCCGTGGTGCCGTTGCTGCAGCAGCGCTACGACGGCTCGACGCGCGAGGTGGAGCTACTGCGGCGACAGATCGCGGACATGCGGCTGAAAATGGACGCGTTCGACCGCTTCGTGTCCAACTTGGACGGGTACCTCATCGGGCTGCACAGCCCGGCGCCGCGGCTGCTCGAGTCCAACAAGCCGTCGTCCTCTCCGCCTGGACAACACCAGCAGTCTCACCAACGACCGCAAGAGATCCTGACCGAGGCCGCGGCTCTGCAAATCGTGCAGCAGTGCTACCAGGACATCTACGAGCACAAGTGGCCCGAGAAGAAGACGCTGAGCACGGGCTCGTCGATCTTCGGCTGGCGCGACAAGCGCTCGATCGACGGCGCGAGTTTGCACTTCGCGCTCTCGAAGAGGTTCCCATTTGTCTCGGCGGAGACGCTCATGGAGAAGTCCTGGTTGATCATCACGTCCGAGAAATACATCCGCGCGATACAAAAGTCCACGCTGGGCTTGAAAGTGCTCCAGAGGATCAACAAGGATACGATGCTCATCCAGCGCCGCGTGTACCACGCGCATCTGAACGCCGTCTCGTGCGTCAACATGCTCGCGTTCCGCGTGCGCACGCCCAGCGGCTACATCGTGGCGTACAAGAGCATCAAGCTGCCCGAGTTCGAGAACCACGACGTCTTCGAGTACGATGCCGAGCAGAAGCGCATGATACGGGACGACCCTAAGCTCACGCACGTCTGGGTCGAGTCCTTCCACTGGTGGGTCTTTGACGAAGAGAACTCGGAGAGTAGTGAGAACGAGGCGCTTGTGCGCTTCTCGGACGCCGAGATCGACCGGTTCCTGGACGCCTCCAACAATGTCGACGACCCGGGTTTGCTGAATTTACTGGAGGTGCAACCATCTTCAGAGTCACAGCCATCGCCATTGGCGCCACGAGTCCCGGGCGTGACCGCCATGTTTGGCGGCGTGACGAAGAACCCGGACGTGCACTACATCGGCTACTTCATCGTCGAGATCGTCTCGTGCATCATCCGCTGGGAGAACCTCACGTGCGCCTCGCGCCTCACGTTCCTCTCGCAGCCCTCAGAAGACGAGGCGGAAACTAAAGCTCCGAGCCACGACAGCCAGCCATATTAGGAGGCTCAGACGCACAGATAACCCATGCTTTTTTGTTCCCCACTCTAATATTTAAATTACAAAATCCCACTACATGTCAACCAACTAAAATCAACAGAGCTGGGTCATGCTGCTATGCACGTGAGGCCAGCTTGTTACCTGCTCGCCACTCGTGTAGGTGGCTGGGAACTGCTGCTCATAGTGCGTCACTGGTGACGAAGCCTCAGCCTGAGTCCCAGCCAGCAGGCTGCTAAAGCCATTGGTACTGGCACCAGACTCGAGCTGCTCGGGCTCGAGGTTGTCCTCGCTGCGCAGGATGAAGTTGGGGCCGATGACCTCGCGCTCCCAGCGCAGCGAGAGCAACAGCACCTCAACCGACCAGTACCGGCTGCTGGCGCCGCTGGACGGCACGGCACCCACGAACGCACCGTTTGTGTGCTCGCCAGCGGCGCCGGCCTCCTGCCAGATGCACCAGCTGAACTTGTCGAGCCAGACTTTGCGGTCCGAGACGCCCACGGACGCGAGCGTCTCGACCTCGTCGCGCTCCTGGAGACGACTCGGGTCGATGCCATAGAAGAGCATGACGTAGCCGTCCTGGATCTCGAAGAGTGTGATGAGCAGCAGCGAGCGCACGAGCACGATCAGGTCCGTCTCTTCGCCGGTCACCGGGTCGCGCTCCTTGGCCTCGTACTCCTGGTAGACCACGACGTTGCTGTCGTCCACCTTCTGCGCGATCTCGCAGTGCATTTTCATGTTCTTGGAGTAAAAGGACTCAAGCTTGGTCGGGGACGCGAGCACGGGCCACGTGCGCGCCGCGATCTCGTGGGTCGTGATGTTGTAAAACATCTTCTGCAGTGAGAACTTGAGCAACTCGCCCTCGACGCGCCGCCGGTCCGCCCAACCGCACACGGCGCCGCCCGTGCTCACATAGTTCTCGCTCTCGGTGAACGTCAGGATCTTGGCGTACACCTCGCGGCCGATACCGTAGCACTCGTCCACGCTCATGGGCCGCTGCATGCGCGCCGGGCTGCGCGCGCGCAGGGCTGCGAGCACGTCAGCGCGCCGTGCCTCACCCTGCGAGCCAAAGAGGTCGGCCAGGCTCACGAGCTGTGTCTGCGGCTCCGAGTCCACGAGCAGCTGCGCGCGGCACTGGAACTTGACGTGCAGCGCGTGGAGCTCCTGCAGGAGTTGGTGCTCGCCCTGGAGCTCGTCGTGCGCGGCTGCAAGCCGCTGCAGCTGCTGGCGGTAGTCCTCCTTGGTGACCAGGCGGCCCTCGCTCACGTGCTGGCTCGGCCGGGACTCGTCCATGCCGCCAGCGGTCGTGGTGGTGCCACCCTGCGATGGCGACGAGGTCGTCTTGAGCGCCGTCACCTGGCGCTTGTAGCTGCTCTCGAGCGCCGCCACCTCGGCGCGCAGCGTGTCCAGGATGTTCTATAGCATTTGCAAGTGTCAGTTGCGGTCGTGATACCAACTTGTTCTGATACTTTGGTGTCAAAAAAAAGCTTGAAGAACGTACGAGCTTGCGGTAGTAGGACTTTTGCGCGTTCACGCGGTTCTGCTCGCGCCGGCGCTCCATGTCCTTGTAGGGCGCCTTCTTCTTTCCAGTCGCCATGGCCGCAGTGGTCGCGGCGTTCGTCGCCACCGCCTCAGCGGCGCCGGTCTCTTGGTTACTGCGATGGGGGTTGGCGCGTGGCATCACGGTCTTGATGAATTCTCAGCCGACAGCAAAAGCGAAGCGAAGTGATTACCCGGGACGGCGCAGAAGTCAAAGTAATTGGAACGAATTGGCCTGACTGACTGGCTCGTCCGATGTCAGCGAGCCCCAGTCGCCCACGGACGGCTGTCGTATTTAACTGACTGTGAATGGCAAACAGGCCTCGCCACACGCGAGCTTTCGCGACAGCAAGCAGCCGCTAAGGCGCCGGTCGTCGCGAAGCGCTCTCTTCGCCGAGCGTGTCGTCCAACCTCTGCCAGCTGGGGAGCAATCAAGGAGCTCGATTACTGTCTAGTTATAATACCTTTACAAAACGATACCCAAAGTCCCACCTTCAGTAGCACATTGTGCCTTGCATAGTTGCCATTATGCTGGCTGTCCGCCCGGCCTGGCTTTTCGCACGATCGCACACGCAGCGAAAACAGAAAACGCCCAAGAGCGCATGTTCTATTCCAACCCGGATGGCGGTCAGAGCGCTGAGGCTGAGCAAGCATCGCGTCAGCTTCAGAATCGTGCCCGCCATCCACACGCACACACACACACACACGCGCGCGCGCGCAAGGCAGCAGGCTTTTACATGCGGGCGGCTATTCATTCATGACAGGCGCAACACAACGTGCCACACGGCGCATCCATCCTGGTCCTGCTTGAAGTGGTGGCTTGCTAAACGCAGCAACACGGCCATAGAGCAAGAAGAGTGGCGTTGCGCTTAGGCTTGACGAGCCCAAGGCAGTGAGGACAGACGTGCTGCTGCTTGCGTGCTGGCGGCAAACACTACTGACGTGGCGGCGCAAAGCCTCCTTGTCGACATGTGTGGTCCAGATGCAGCCTGCGAGGCTGTCTTCTCACCCAACGAATCAAGGTGTTTACAGCTCACTGTTTACATCCCGAGTTCGTGTTCCAGCGAGCAAACAAGCGAGTGAATGCCTGGACCACTGGGCCGGCCGACTTGCAATGGCGTGTGTGATGCGCGCGGCGCGATTTCTCGTTTGCATGTGTTGCTGCGCAACGCAAGCGTGTTTACAGCGAGGTGGTCGAGTCTGGGCGTGCGATCGAATGCGGCGATTGATCGATCGATTGTGTGGACCGCGCTGCCTCCCGACTTCGTTCCTGTGCGTCCAAGGGGGAACTGCAACGAACGGCCTGGTACGGCAGTGCTCGCTGTTGTTATTGATTGGATGCCCGCCCAGTTCATCCAGCATGAGCTCCATATGAAATATTCCGAGAATGGCTTGTCAAAATTGGTGCCGGCTCAAATTGAGCTCTTCACGGTGCGCTCCTCGTTTCATTCCATGAGCGCTGTCATACTATCGGCGCTGTCACCACACTCCAGGACATCCAAACTCTTCTCTGACCAAACGCCATTCGAACAGCGAAGCCGCTCAGCCAGTCAGTTCCGCCCTTTCGTGACGTGTCACTCTCAATCATTCAGTTGGTCAGCCGGTCCATTTGTATTCTTCTGATGAGTCCCATGGCGACGATGGGGCCGGCGAGGGCGACGCACCGCTGTCGTCGCTCTCCGATTCGTAGAACGTCAGTCTGGAAAAGGCGACCGCCTGGTCCCAGCGCGTGATCATCGACACGACCTCGATGAGGAAGTAGCTCACGTAGTTCAGGTCCTTGTTGTCCATGCGGCCGCCGAACGTCACGTTCACTACATAGCTACTATTGGCTGTGGGACTAGGCTCAGCACACGGCACGGGGTCCAGCAGCGAGGCCGCCAGTATCTCCAGGTCCTCCTCGCCCTCGGCCTCCACCGTACAAGGTGGTGACGACACTGACGGCGGCGCCTGGGCTTCTTCAAAGATGAACCACTGCAGCATGTCGACCCACGACACCTTGGGCTTCTTGCCGCTACCGCCATTTCCACCGTTGTTCCTGTTAGTACCTCCGCCATCTCGCCGCGCGTCCTTCTGGTTCTTCATGTACTCGTCAATGTCGATGAACGTCGCTTGGTTGCTGCTGTCCGCATTCTCCCTATCCTCATCCTCGTCCTCGTCACCTGCGGCCGGATGGTCAATAGCGACGTAGGCGACCACGTAGCCGCGCTCCGTGCGCAGGCGGAACATGAGCATGTTGACGCACGTGACTTTGTTCAGCTGCGGGTGGTGCACGCAGCGCTGCGTGACGAGGATGTCGTCATTGATCACCTGCAGCACCTTGACGCCGATGGTCGAGCGCTGGATCGTGTGCATGTGCTCGACGGTCGTCACGATGTCCCACGTCTTGAACATCATGTGCTCGGCGCTCAGGTTCTCGAAGGGCTTCGTGAGCGCGAACTGGAGCGTCGTGCCGTCCACGAAGCGCTCGTCGCGCCAGCCGAAGATCTGCGCGCCCGTGCTAATGCGCTGACCGCGCCACTGCGGATGGAAGATCTGCTGGTAGCACTGCTGGATGATCGCAAAGCACGTCGCGTGACTGAGTGGCTGGAACGGCTCGGGCTGATCACGCTGCAGCATTCGGTTCTTGTCTTCGTTGTCTGCGGACGACGATGGCGCTGAGGTGGGGAAGTCGCTCAGGTAGCTCTCCATGGCGGACGAGAACCGGTCGTACTCGATCACTTTCTCCTTCATGGCCGAGATCTGCGTGCGCAGGAGCGCCATCTCCTCGCGGGCCTGTGTGTACTTGTCCAGCAGCGTTACCTTGCTATCAGCAGTCGATTGCGTGGTGGGGCCTGTCTGTGCTGTTGTCTTGGCCACGTAGAGCTGCTCGTACTTGGCCTCAAGCAGCCGCACCTGCTCTTTCATGGACTCGACATCATCCTGCGCACGGGGGACACATCAAAAGGTCAAGTTGGCGTCACCGTCATCCCATCACCATCCATGCAGATGACAATATTGACTGTGAAAGCAAATGCGGCGCAATATCATAGACGGAGGAATGATAATAATAGCGGTTCACGACACGCACTTTCTTGCGCGCGCGGGACTTGCGCTTGAGGTCGCGCTGCTTGCGGCGCCGCTCGAGCAGCGCGCGCTCCACTGAGTCTTTGCCCTCTTTGCCCCCGCCCTCATTCGCTGCCGCTGCTGTGAATGAGGAGGCGTCTCCTCCTCCGGGCGAGATAGTCGCGAACGCGTACGACGATGAGGAGGACGCCATGCTGAACGACGGCGCGGGGGACGAGACCATTGGCTGGTGGTAACTGTCGCTGCTCCTGCTGCTAGAAGAGCGCGTTGCGGTCTGTGCGGGGTGCTCGTGGAGGAGCTCGTCGGCGCGGGAGCAGCTCATTTAAGGTCGGCGTGTGTGCAGTTGGGAGTGCTGGCCTCGTTGGCTCGTGACGACAGACAGAGAAAGACAGGACAGGCTGGCACTTTGCACTGTCAAATTCGGTGTATGTGTGGATTGGATGCTCCTGTTTGTGCAGATACGAGGCATTTGTGTTTGCGTGGATCCTGTGAAAATGCATGTCGCAAAATTTGGCACGATTTCATGCTCGAGGCGGTTTCTAACTTTGGGCGGCACACTAGCCAATCACAAGCGAGTTTACCTTTCGAAGCCACCTCTCGAAACTTTTGAGAGCTTGGTCAAGATGACCCAAGTTGAGCGAGCGCTTGACGACCATTATTCTCATCACCTTCTCCCAGTTGACTATGAGCTGTACGGACAACAACGGCCATGCTAAATCTCTCTAATGATAGCGCGCGTTGAGGGCAACGTGCGACGGAATGGAGGGCCGAACGGGATTGGCGAGCATTTCGGATCCAAGGCGTTGGATTGCGGCGATTGCAGAAGGAACGCAATCCAAAGTGCCTGAGAACCTGTGGGCCTCTGGCCATCAACACTCTTCCCGCGATCCACCAGTCGCCAACCTTTACGCCTTCTCTCGCTCACCCACGTCAACGTTCGCAGCTCCCCATCACTCAGGATCTTGTCGCCTCTGCCCACTTCGCAAGCGCTCGCGAGTCAACTCGCAGTAACCACAAATCAAAGTGCACAATGAGTCCGCTCGAGAAAGACGCCGCCCAGTCCATTTCGGTACTGAACGGACTGCTCCATGGCGATCAACTGACATACAAAAAAGGCAGATTCTATTTATGGTCACACTCTGGTTCGTTGTCCCTCGACCAGACAGCAGCACCACGCTTTAAAAGTCCTTCTCGGTGAGGAGCGAGATGATGTGCGCGTCCGGCGCGACCTTGAGCGCGCGCTCGCGGCCCTGGATGACGCCGATCTCGACGACGAAGATGGCGCCGGCCACCTTGCCGCCGGCCTGCTGCACCAGGCGGATGCCGGCCTCGACGGTGCCGCCCGTGGCGAGCAGGTCGTCCACGAGCAGCACGCGGTCGCCCTTGGTGATCGCGTGCGACTGGATGCTGAGGTGGTCGCCGCCCGTGGCGTTGTCGCCCTTGTACTCCTTGAAGTACTCGATCGTGTCGCTCACGCTCGGCATCTTGTCCGGCTTGCGCAGCATGAAGACCTTCTTCTGGAAGAGCGCACCGAGGTACGGCGCGAAGAGGAAGCCGCGCGCGTCGAAGCAGCCGATGCTGTCCACCTCGTTGATGAACGGCGCGACCGAGTGCACGAGCAGGTCGAGGCAGAGCTGCAGCTCCGCAGGGTTGCCCAACAGGCCGCCGATGTCGAAGAACGCGTCCACGCCCTTGAACGGCACGACCGGGATGACCGACTGCACGCGCTGCAGCGCCTGCTTCTTGGCGGCGGCGTCGTTCAGGTCGAGCTTCGTGGCGGTGCTCATGGTGTCTCTGTTGCTAGAGGCTGGGGGGGGCTGGCGGCTGAATGGCGGAGTGAGTTGCGAGATGGCCGCTGCACGCATGCACGCTCTCAAAAGCTCGTCTTCCTTTCCTCCACATCCATTCAGGACAAGAGCTCCCTTAACCTCCAGTTCTTAGCCACCAAGGCTAAACGCCCGTTAACATTCACATCGCTGTGCTTCATGCCGCTTGGATGTCTCCTGAATGTCGTCTGAATGTGGAAAGTCGCCATGAAGAAGCCGCGATTTGCCAAACAAGCGGAGACAGCACCAAGCAAAGCGGCGAGATCGCAAGCCGAGCGTTGTGAGCAGGGCGCACACGAATACGATGCAGCTGTGTCTGAGGTTTCGATGCAACGCCGTGTGTGCTGCGAAGGGAAGGCCTCGACTTCAGTCCAGCTTGCGTCACGCTCTGAGAAACTCAGAGCCTCGGTATCCGAATACTCAGATCTCAGATCTGATCGTTTGTCAATCATATCCAAAAGCAGTGCGGATTACTCTTGTCTTTTGTATGGTGCGTATATTCACCATCTTCATCACTCGAGCCGATTTTTTGCAAGCCGAAGGGCGACAGACAGACAGACAGGGTCCAAGCCCCGCCGCCAGCAAGGTACACACACAAGCAGCCCACGCAGGCAGCCACCGTGAAGCAAGCACTCAAGCAACAGCAAGCACTCAAGCAACAGCAGGATGCAGCACCGGAGCGGTGACGGCTCCACGCGGCCGCCAGCAGCAGCATCCGCAGTGACGCCAAGCACCTCCGCGGCCGAGACGTTCAGCTCCCAGTGGCGCCGCGCGAACTCCAAGCGCCGTCTTAACGGCACAGAAGCAAGCAGTCAGCGTGCAGTGGCAAAGGCTGCTCATAGTGCGCAAGTGATCGGAGGCAGGCAACAGAAGCTCACGGACACGGAGAAGGTCGAGAAGCACCGCATGATCGTGCGGCGGTCCTACTACCAGAAGAAGGTACGGCGATTATTTTCATGTACTATGGACAGATGTCTGGGTTGTGTGCCTGGTATTGATTCACCTATTTGTATTGCCTGCTGCATTCATATTAGGAGCTCAAGGGCCGCTTGAGGCAGGACATCGAAGTGCTCGAGAGGCAGTACAGTGAACTCATGGCTCGCACGCAGCCATTCCCAGCCAATAGTAGCTCTGGTGTCATTGCAGCAGTTGATGAGCTGCTCGTCTGTACCTGTTGCGCGAGCATCCCGTGTATACGCGAGCTGTACCGAGAGCTCTCCGTGAAGAAGGAGGAGCTAAGACAGCAGAACGATGCACTGGAAGAGCAGATCCTCGAGCACCTGCAGTTCCACGACAAGGTCGCGTTCATCGCGGCAAGACAGGTACGTCGATTAGTCTATCTCCACCGGTGTCTGCTCTTGTCGAGCTAAACCTCTACGCACCAATAATGCACCAGCTTGACGATAGACCCGGTACGGAGAAGAAGTCGCCGCACGCCAAGGTCACGGACAATGCGATCACAGTCGAGAGGGGCGAGAGCTGGCTCACTTTCCAGCCGCTAACCGAAGAGGAGTGCTTCGCGACGATCCGGGACGTACAGCGGCACATCGTCTCGCAGCGCACGCCAACCAATTTCAAGGACGTGGGCCCAGCGGTCCTGGGCTGGAACCGCAAGCGCACGTTCGGCTCCGAGGCCAAGTTCTCGCTCCTGAAACGATTTGAGAACGAGTCGGCCGTGCAACTCTCAGAGCGCACGTGGAACGCGTACACCGAGTCGGAGCTCTTCGCGCAGCTCTACAGCGGTGCCGTGGACATGCGCTTCCAGCGTCTGCAGCGCGTGAACAGCAACAACGTGCTCTTCTACCGCTCGCTGCAGACGGACCTGCTCACGCGGCGGTGCATGACGTTCTTCCAGCTCTCGCGCGTGCACGTGAACCACCAGGTCTTCCTCATCTTCTGTTCGCTCGAGCCCACCCGCATCCAGTCCGAGGTGACCGACCGCTACACGTGGCTCGACATGTTCAGCTGGTACGTTTTCTATCGGTATCAGTCTATGTCATCGAGTACCAAAGCTAACTTTGTGAATCCTGGGCTCTAGGCTCTGCTTCTCGGACGTCGAGGACGTGGTTAATGGGACCACGCATTGTGAGGTTGAGTTCGGTGGCAACGTGCCGAGCTCTTCAGTAGCTGACACGGAGTTCTGGATGATGGAGTTCCTCTCGTACCTCCTGCGCTTCGAGAACCGGTACGTGCGGCCCGTGTTTGACGTGAGTCTGTGAGGTCGCCATGTGCTCTCCTGATACTGAAGTACGAAGCCCACCAGCTCCACAGGTTTACAATGTCAAGAAAGACTAATTAATATTAAACGAGCATTAAAGCCAGTGAGTCAGCTCCGCTCCGAGCTCTCCCAGCGAACCATTTCTTACCTTAGAGCGCCTTGAAGACCGGCCCGACGACGCGGTTCTCCCACCGGAGGCTGATGAGCAGCGCCTCGAGCATCCAGAACTCGCCCATCTCGGTCGTGGCGTTCATTAAAAAGCCGCCGAACTCCATCATGCAGTTCTCGTTGTTCGGCCCCTCCTCGCTGAAGACGACCCAGAGGAAGACGTCGGTCCAGAAAGAGTCGTCGAACTCGTCGTAGGGCGTCGCGACGATGCGCGAGCGCTCGAGGCTCTGCAGCAGCACGACGTGGCCCGAGCTGCAGTGGAAGTGCGAGCAGAGCATGAGCGACTTGCTCACCTTGGTGCTGTTGGGGATCTGCACCGTGCGGTAGAAGAGCACGTTGTCGTCGTCCACGCGCTGCACCGTGTCGAGCTGCATGCTGATGCTCGTTGAGTAGAGCTCCTGGAAGTTGGTCGCCGACGACACGATCTCCCACGTCTTGCTCGAGAGCTCCAGGGCTGAGCGCCGCGGGAAGTGCTTGCGCGTCGAGAAGCGGAAGCGCCCGTTGCGCGTCGTGCGGTACTCCTGCCAGCCGCAGAGGCTCGTGCCGGCCGAGCCCAGGTACCCTCCGGTCCCCTTGAGGAACGCGACCATCTCGTCGTGCGTCTTGCGCGTCATCTCGGCGCACTCCTCGGACGTCAGCGGCTTGGTCAGGATCACGCGGTTGAACTGCTGCGCGAGCACGCGCGAGACCGCCACGTCGTCGCCGTTCGCCAGCGAGGCGGCGAGCTCCGGGTTACCCGCCAGCTCAGATTCGTTCTGTAGGGACAAGCAAACAGCAATGTCAGCATGGCTCTCAACAATCCGCAAAGCCATTACCTGGTGGTGCACGTACATCCAGGTCTTCCATGCTCTGCTGCAGGCGGCGCTGCAGCGTGAAGAACCGCCCGATCGCGCGCTTGAGCTGCTTGTTCTGCTCGCGGAGCTCGTCGCGCGCCTTGGAGAGCTCCAGGATGCGGTCCACGTCGGGCACGTTCGCCTGGATCTCACGCACGGGCGACAGCTGCAGCTGCTCAAAGTCCGCGGGGCTGCCGGGGCCGCCCGCGTTCTTCTGCGCGGCGAGCGCCTCGCGGTACTGCTTCTCGAGCACGTCGCGCTCGAGCTTCAGCGCACTCATGGCTTTCTATGGTCGTAAATCGTTCAGAGAAAGGCAAGGCGCCACCAGAAAGCATGCATGAAACGCCAAACAACCATATCAATGACAGACACACCACACAATAGAAAACGTACCACGCGCTTATAGTAACTGCGCTTGGCGTGCTCGCGCTGGCGCTTGGTCTCGGTCATGTCCTCCGACGAGTCCATGGTCGCGTGCTGCTTGGGCTGTGCTGTGTGGCGTCTGTCTCGCAATGAATGACGATGGGTTTAGCTTGGCTTGAGAGGGAGCGACCAAGCGAGCGGCTGAGAGAGAAGGGAAGCGAAGCCACCACCGGCGGGTGCTGGACAAGTGAGACCGCGGAGAAGAGCGTTGTCGCAAGCAAGCGCGTGACCTCAACGTCAACAGACAGCGAGCGTTGCAGACAGGCAAGCGCGAGCGAAATCAATCCCTTTTCGACGCCGGGACCGTGCTCTTGACTGCGAGAGATCTGGGGAGAGCGAGTTGAGCTGCTGCTGGGTCTTTTTGCCTGGGAAAGCAAACCAGTGCTGTGTTTTCCCAGGTCCCACTCTCGACCACAGACTTCTTACTGAACCAGTCCACCGTAAGTACGTCCCGCTGGCACACACACACATCAAAGGAGGACCTTCCCGCTCGCCCGGCGCTCTCGTTCTCAGAAAAGTGCTCATCATGGTCCATCCGTCCATGGCCATTAGCGATGCCGAAGACTTTGGCTGGCGGTTGGGCTGGTCGAATGGAGGATTTCAGGCCCCTTTGGCTTAATGCGGAAGGTGGCGCAGGTGGGCTCGGAGCTCTTCCGTTGCGAATACTTGTGTCCTTATGACCCATCGGCCTCGATGTATGACGAAGCGCTCGACTTGAGGCCAAACAACGATGCGACCAGCCAAGTGTCCCATCAGCAATCCAGTCTCTTGTACGAATCAATCAAAGGGTATCTGGACATTGTCTGCGTGATCGCGAGTTGAAGGCGCTGTGCTTTGGGCTGCTGATGCGGGCCGAGCACTTGAATGCTCATCGCTGAACATCGCTGGACAGGATGTCTGTCACATCAAGAGCGAGAGCCCGGCTCGTGGCGACAGAGTGCTGAGAGCCAAGGTACCCACGTCCAAGTGTCCAGCAAATCGAATCCGCGACCCCGGTGCCAGGCAGACTTTCATCACGCGTCAACAGGTCAATGAACCTTCCTCATCGCCAAGCGGACAGAGTAATAGACTGGACTCGCGGACCACCCAAACGCTCGCTGCCTTTCCAACCGGAGACGAACCAAACACCAAAGAGTCCTCATGAGTGGCTGCACATATTACGAAAGAGGTTCTGCGCCAGGGCCACGCAGTCTGAAGTGGCCGCGACCCTTTCATTGACTAAACTGAAGCGCAAGCATTCACATCTCAAAGCGCCCGGAGAGCTCCGCGCGCAGAGCCGCTGCGTGCTTCACATGTATGCATGCAGGTCGCTCGACAGAACACCAGCACGAACGAGCACACACCTGTGCATCGATGCCAGTTGTGT
>JAASFQ010000340.1:0-27464 GCA_023333845.1 Globisporangium polare | reverse complement strand
TCGTGTTCGCCTTGGCGCGGTGGTACTCGCAGAAGCGGTGTAGTTCGCCGTTGCGCTTGACCACGCGCGGGTTCTCGCAGCGCTTGCTCGGGTAGCAGCAGCGCGCCAGCGGGTCGAGGCTCTTGGTCTGGATGGTGTTGGTGACCGTGTAGTACTCCTGTGTGGCCTGTGGGGTAGGTCGGTGGTCGATGAGTGCATTCATGGCTGCGCTCTGTGTGTGGACTTGGCTGGTGCTGTAGGATGCTGTGCGTCCTAGGAGCTCAATTGGATAGTGACAATCGAGCTTGCCGAGCTGGCATTGCGCTGCTCGATGAGAGCGCAAGCAGAAATCAAGGGCGAGCATCATGGTGTCGAAGTAAATCTCACAGGCCGAAAGCCGCTGAGGGGCCCTATGATTCAATTCGTGTGCACTTGTTGCACTTGATTGATCACATAATGCCGCCATGACCATAGAGGCGCTGATTTCATTCAAGTCCGTTTCTGAAGCTCGAGCTCTGAGGCCGAAAAAAAGGACCGTCGCGTTTCGACTTCTTGCTTTCACTATGGCCGAATAGCCAGTTTGTGGCGGATTTTGTTGTTGCCAAGGCGAAAGTCGACATCCAAGGCCTTTCGTTATTGTGTCAAATCACAGAAATAGGCGCGAGACGAGATTCTGTTGGGCACCAAGGAAGAAATCAAGAGCCGACTTGGCAGCAGCGAAAAGATCGTCAGCCATGGCATGCAAGCCAGCTCTTCAGCTCCCACGCAAGGCGGCCTTCGTCCACATTCAGACGTATCAGCAGGCCTGACGGAGGCCGCACTTCGGATACCAGTAGCAAGTTTGGCTGGCTGCTGGGGCTCGCTGCCTGGTCCTTCCGTCTGCGCCACAATGGCGTCTCAAATGCGCACGGAGACGCGCCACGCCTGTGACTGTTAGCGTCTCCGTTGCTCGAGCGCGCTGTGCTGGGCGAAGGAGACACGATACTAGTCTCCAGTGAGCCAGGCAGCCGACCACAGCACCTGTTCCACATTGTCATCAAAGGCAGCACAGCCAGAGTCTATCGCACCATGACGAAGTAAACGACGAACTTGCACAAGCCGTCGATCAGCTTGTTTACTTCGTATGTATTGTTGTGCTACTGAGCGCACTGCGGCTACCGAAACATGGTCGCGGATGCCGACGGTGCGGCTTCTTCGAGCGAGTCCGAGTCAAAGAGAAGTTCGGCCAGCACGCGCAAGTCGTCTGCATCGAGGTCGCGAGGTGAAGGCGGTAGAGTAGAGGGTGTCGAGCGACTTACTCGATCGTAAGGTTTGCCTGCAATCGGTTGCCTTGCAGTCTGCCGCGTGGTGGTTGGTTGGCTCTGCTGGTGGTCCTGGGCTGAGATGCGCTCCTTGCGTCGCTCTTCTTGCCTCCGCTGGTTCTCGTTCGCTCTCCGTCGGTGGTAATCGCAGAAGCGATGCAGTTCGCCATTGCGTTTCACGACGCGCGGGTTCGTGCAGATCTTGCTCGGGTACCAGCACAGCAGATCGAGATCGTCGTCGCCATGCGGTTGCTGAGCGCTGTTGCCAGTGGCTGTAGCGTTGCGACTATCGCCCATGGTGGCAGTTGGCGGGCAGCTCTCACAGACAGGGCCAATTCAGAAGTGAGCGCCACTCTAGTCGCCACATTGCTACTGAAGCGTAGATCGCGTGCGGCGGCATGTTAACGTCGAGTGGTCCGCTCTTGAAAGGTGCTCAGTGTGTGTGTGCGTGTGCGTGTGTGTGTGTGTGGGAACAATAGTTGATAAAAACTCGTTTATCAGCTTGTTTTCGGCGAGACCGAATGTTCAGAAAAACTCGCGTCCGCAACTCAGTTTCGGCGCGCACACACACACACGCACGCATTCTCACGCGCACACGCACCCAACCGTGTGCGAAACCCGCAATAGTGATACTGTAGCCTCACGCCTCGCAACACTCACGGAAAAGTCATCTCTGGCGAGATGGATCCATTTAGAATAGCTGCATTACTGCACCAAGTGCCGTGGTGTGTGTGTCTTTGCAGGTGGAGCTGTGCTGGCCACAACGAGGCAAAGAATATTGATGAGGTGTGCGTCTCGAGGTGCACGGACGCATGCTGGAAGCCAACACCCTGTTGTGTGGCACGTGTGCTGGTCTTGGACTCGAGACTGGGGCCGTGGCGAGCCGTCCCCAGTCTTGCTCGTTCGTTCGTTTGGTGCGCAATCACGACTAAATCGCGAGTATAAGATACTGGCACGCATCTGCACGTGCTATGTATAAACGGGTACGTCTATATTAGTAGTTTTGGATTCCTGCGAAAACCTCTGCTCTTCAAAGTTGTATCCGAGTCTGAGTCTGATGATATGGAGGGCTTTATCAGACTTTGGGGAGGAGGCGACGCACGGTGTGCGCATTTGCCGTTCAAAAACGCCGATCCAGCCACTCGAGGCAGCTTCACGACGACGAGCAAACAGCCAGCAGCCGACGGATGTGGGCGTACGCATGTGCATACTAACCGCTTGAGCAAGCAGCTGCTGTACCAACACCGCTCACCATGCCGCCGAAGAAGAAGAAGAAGGATGGCGAGCTCGAGGAAGAGGCGCTCGCCGAGTGGCTCTCGCGCGGACTCGCGATGAAGGACTTCACCATGGAGAAGATGCTCAGTGCGTTCAGTATTCTAGTATTCTCTGCGTTATATGCATGCCTTGCTCACTATATGTCTGTGTTGTGTATGCCGTTTACGCTTGCGTGGCAGAGCTGTGGATGGAGGAAGACGACGATGGCGGCGAGGAGGACGGCGAAGACGCGCTCGCGGCCAAGCAGGAGCTCATCGAGAGCTACAACGTGCTCGGACCGATAGTCGAGCAGGCAAAGGAAATCGCGGGGGAGCTCAAGGAGACCGCGGTCACAGAGGTGCCGTGTTTTACGTGTTGTTAGTTGCACGCATGTTGATTTCCATGCTCCACTTCAACATGAAATGTTTGTATCTATTGACCAAACAGGCAAAGCACATATGGAAGACAGTCAAGTACTACGCCGAGATCCCACCTCTGCGCCGCCGTCGACTACTACGAGAGCACGTGCGTGACGTGCGGCAGATGGACGCCGAGACCGTCAAGTACGCGTTCATCAAGCGGCGCTTTCTGGAAGAGTACGAAGAAACCAACAACGCGAATGCTGAGCTGCAGTTCGGTCTGAAGAAGCGCAACAAGAACAAGGCGCCGCTGCTCTCGCGGTTCCGCGAGATGAAGCAGGAAGCCGATAAGGAACAGCACGCGCGCATCCAGGCGGACATTGAGCAGAAGCGCCAGGCGCGCATGGACCTCGAGCTCCAGGAGAAGCAGCGCAAACGCGAGGAAAAAGAGCAGTTTGCAGCGAACCAGTTAGTGTACAAGCGACAGATGAACATGAAGTTCTGGAAGAAACAGCTCGCAGACGCCAAGGCTTTCTCGGAGCAGCAGGTGCGCGAGCAGGAGGTGAAGGCGGACTTCGACCAACGCGTCGAGCAGGCGAAGAACGAGATCCTGCACATGCAGCAGCTCGAGGGCGAGGACTTGGAGCGCGATTTCGCTCGCAGCGCCACGAAATCGTCGATCGGGGTATTTGACACCGCGTATGGGCCTGGCGAGTGGAACTCGGCGGTTGATGGTGGACACCGTGTTGGGTTGGGTACGAGCCTCGTGGTGGTTGTGCTGAGTTGACTGTGGATGCATCGGCTGACATGTCATGTTTTGTGTGCTGGATTGTTTGGCATTAGATGAGCACACAATCGGTGTTACCAGTGCTCGCGGATACATCGCAGAACACGAAGTGAAGCGCATTGAGCTCATGGAGACACAGTCGAGAGTGATGATGCTGCAGGAGAAGCTCGAGCAGATTGAGCAGGTGAAAAGTACGCTTTCACAGGACCGCAGGACGCTCTTTGAGCGGAAAGACAAGACGCTGGTGGAGATCAAGAACATCTCGGACGAGCACGACGAGCTCAGTCGCGTGCTCGCGGGGCCACCAAGACGGGATCCAAGTGAAGAGGACAAGATGCAGTTCCACGCCCTGGTGGCGCGAAAGGCTGCGCAGATGAAGCAGCTCGCAGACCTGAACGCGCGTCTCGAGAACATTTACAAGCGCGAGACCATTGTCCTGCACTCCGAGCAAGCGTTCATTCCGCAGCTCCGAGCAGCGCAAGAGAATGAGGAGAAGCTGCAGGAGCAGGTTGACCAGAACGAGGCGTTTCGTCAGGATCTGCCGATGGTGGTCGGTCGCAACATCTTCCAGTCCGGTGAGCAGGCGAGTGATGCAGCAGCTGGTGGTATCTTGCATGACGAGTCGGTGAGTGAGGCCATCACAGAACCGCTCGTCGACCCGAACGCTCTGCTTGTGCGTGTGACGATGGAGAGCAAGCTGGAGCTGCTCAAGAACGCTGCGATCCCTGTCCGCGAGCACTACAAGACCGCAAAACGACTGTCGACCGAGAGCTGGAAGTGGAACGAGCACAAAGTATCAGCACAACAGGAGCTGGAGGTGACCAAGACACGGCTCGCAGGTGTCCGCGACCGGTTCGTTGAGCAGCACAAGGCGAGTCTCCGCGCTGACTTAATGCATGCGATCACGCGTTACCATGTAAGCAATCCGCATTTCTTGGTGCAGTGTACTATGACCTGAGCTTGCCAGTGTCGTGGCTAACATCGTGAATTGGTGATCCCAGCAAGGGGGAAACAGGCTGCGCAAGTGCATTTTCCCGCTGAAAGGCTACATCGACTGGTGGCAGCAGCGCGTTCCAGCGAAGTCTTTGAACGTGTGCTTCACCGACGATCTCATTGGTGTGCATCTGGAAAGGCCACAAGTCAGAGGTCACCTGAAGGGGAGCTTCCTCTTTCCCAAGCGCTGTGGATACCAGTTGCAGCTGTCGATTCGCCTGCAGAGTCTGGATGTAAATGGAGGAAATGCTGGTGCTACTCCAAGTAACGAAGCAGAAGTCGACAATGCAACTGAGAGCTCCAGCAAAGTGAATCAGGATGTCAAGTTCTACATTGGCAGCGACTTCGACTCGCTACAGGAGTTCGAGTTTCGAGACCTGGCTGGAAAGGTAAGCGCACGAACAAGTGGCTATCTTGCTGGCAGCTTTATGTGATAATGCTGATTTGTGACTGTGTTGTTATCCTAGGCTTTGAGAACTGGCAACTTGAGTTTCGAGTACTTTGGCAGTCGGCTGTGCTTCTGCTTTGAGTTCAGTCTTCGCAATGAGCTGACATGGAGGGAACAAACGCACTTTGTTGTCAGCAACGTGGCGAAATACGAGGAGCGCATCGACGATTTCAGAGACGAAGAGCGGCGCGAGCGACTCGTTCAGCAAGAGAAGCACTTCGTCTCGGAATTGGTGAAAACGATCCGCTTGCAGTCCAAGCAAACAAGTAGCGAGCGCTGCTCTGACCTCCTGAAAGAGCTCGTCGTGGTCGACAGGAGCCGCGCCAAGATGTGGGACTCGAAGCTGCTCCACGGTCACGAGCAGCGCTTCAATCGCGCCGAGTACTCCAAGATGCTGCGCGTGGAGATCAAGAAAGAGGTTTGTAAGATGCTTATAAGAGGTCATTGTTTGTTACTTGGTAGAGGTATCTGACATGTGATCACTCGATCTGTAGGTTACGCACCAAATTGATCAGGACGTTAGTTCGAGGAAAGCGCGCGGTGAGGTACAGAGAGATGACACTGGTCGTGATACGACCCTGAAGAGCAGCACAGATGTCTCGCGGTGCGTTTGACATTATTGCATTGGCCGTAACTGACCATGAACTGGCAACTCAACTTCTTTGTTCGGATGATGTGTTGTGCTTTTGTATTATTTCGTGATAGGTCGAATTTCATCTCGCGCAAATTTACACTCATCGAGCCCCAGCTGCTGAAGTCGAAGGATGCGCTTGGAGACTACTGCAGTTTTAAGAGTGCGACTGAGGACATTTCGCAGGTTGGATTGAAGAACCCAGCAGAGGCGGCGGTGAAGAGGGCTCTGTTGCCGATTCAGCAAGGCGCGTCAGGTGAATCCTACCACAGAGAGTCAATGGTCGTGGGACTCCGATTCGAGTGGCGCGAAGCGAAGTCTAAGCTGCACGTCACGCATAAGGTACGATGAGGCTGTGTGGGATATCCTTTCAATCACTGCCCACTTACTCCGAGACCAATTTCTTCGTTCCAATGCGGATCAGTTATCGAGGGCCTTACCGACCCAAGATCAAAGCCAGACTCAGCCAAGCTCTGCTGGGCAGGAGCGTGCAGACGACCAGGTCATCGACGAGTGGTGTCAGATCGAGAATGCGAACGCAGTGTACGTGGCTAGCGCTTTCGCCAAGGCTTTGAAGGTGAAGCGCGAAGAAGAGGCGAAAGCGCGAGTCCTCGATGGGAAGAAGATGGAGCAGTTGCTTCAGATGCAGCAAGAGACCCAGAAAACAATCCAAGAGGAGCAGGAAGCGGTTCAGCGGGAGGTCAGTGAAGACAAACTGCTGCAAAAGCAGAAAGCACAGGACCTCGCGAGGCGGAAGATGAAGCTGCACTCGGACGCGATTCGCCTCGCGACGTACAACGAAAGCATCTCATCTCAGATCGATTTCCAGGTTCAGCGGCGCATTAACACACTCACACAAGAAGAAGAACATTCCGGTACCAGCAATACGAGTCCGATCAAGACCGAGGAGGTCGTGCACGAAGTTAAGGAGGGCTACGCAAAGCAGTTCGTCGAGGGTCGATTAGCGTTGGCGAGCAAGACCTGGGAGAGAAAAGAGAAGCGCGTCGCTGACAAGCGCGAGAAGGAGAGGAGGGAGCGAGAGTTCCGGATTCGCCAGGAGAGCAAGCTGGCAGCAGAGATCTCGGCGGAGAACGCGCGCGAGCTTGCTCAACTGCAAGCAGAGCATGAGCTCAAGGCGAAGCAGCAGCTGAACATCCCGAACTTCCAGCTCGCCATCGAGGGCCAGTTTCCATGCGAACATCGTGAGGTGAAGAACTGGGGAACCAAGTACGATATGGGCGTCAAGTGCAAAAAGTGCGGGAAGGAGATGTCCACGTCCTTCGACGACCCAAACCACACGCGAGGTGTTGACCCGGAGCTGGACCTGGACGGCGAAGTGCAGCGCGGACACGATGCTGGTGGGCCAGCGTTACGCTTTAAGAGCGCGAAGCATCTCGCGAAAGTTGAGAATGAACGACTGCGACTGGAGAAAGAAGCCCGAAGCATTCAGCTCTCTGATGCAGTGCTGTACGACCGCATGAACCCGAAAGTGATCGACGATTTCAATTTCCGACACGGTTTTGATCGCGGCGTCGCGCTGGACGTCTCTGGTTCAGACCCGCTGTACCCGCGCATCGTCCACGAAGTTCACCACGCGTCGTTTCAGGACAGCGTACTCTTCCACGGCCGACTGCGCAACTTCCACTTCCGCATCAGCCAGATCAACGACCTCTACGCGCATTTCAACACGCTCCTCGCTGTTCAGGTAACGACTTTTCAGATTTTGTTGCTGGCTAATGGTGTGTAACCTTTTCATTCGACCTCTCTCTTATGGCAGCGCGACTTTCTCGAGAACGTCCAGTTCGAGAACGAGTTTGTGTTGGAGAAGTTGCCGCTGGTCGAGCGAGATCATGGACGAGCAGTGCGGCTCCTTGAAGAGGACGCGGTTGCGCTCAAGCGCCTGGAGAAGGCGAAGAAAGAGCTGACGGCGGCTCAGAAAGAGCGCGAGGTACGTTGACGAGACATGGAATACACACCTGTGGTTGCTGTGGCTCGCTAATACAGTTGCTTGTCTTTGTTCAGGGAGCGAATCATGCAATCGAGGGCGTTGAAGAGGAAGCCGAGTTTGCCGAGTTTCACGTCCCAGCGCTCATCAGGGGTAGCGACGAGATGCAGCACATCCTTGAGCGCATGAAAGCCGAACAAAGAATCGTCAGGGAGAAGATCGCATCAAGCAGCACTCAATTATCTGAAGCGGAAAGCGCGAGAGCGAAGACCGAAGGGCTGGTGAGCTATCTGAACTACCGAACGCCCGGTACTGTGGTGCGAACCAAGTTTGGCGTTGCAAACGTTGTTTACTTTCGTGGAGAAGACAGCTGCGTGGTGCTGAGTCCGGCCCTCTGGAGCGGCACGTTCTTCTTCCCCGTGCGTGAGCTGCTCGCGTACGAAGAGATCTTTCGTGAAGAAGAGACTGTAGCGATGACTTTTGAAGAAAGTTCGCAGCGCTCGTTCTGCAAGGCGGAGGTGGAAACGGAGAAGAGCGAGCTGCAGCAGATGGCGATCGAAGACACGTTGGTGCGCACGGTTTCGAAGTGGAGGGTGAAGAAGGAGAAGGAGGAAGTGCTCGTTCGCCAGACTCTCGAGAAGGATGAACTCGCAGCCCAGCTGCAATACGAGATCTCGGGAAGGAAGGCCAGCTATGCAGCAGCGGAGCAAGAGGCGAAGAAACTGTACGAGTTCCCGCGCGTGTCGCTCAAGCGACGCAAGGCACCGACACGAGTTCGGCCGAGTCGGTTGGATATCATGCGCGTGACAAGAGCGAGCGAGAAGCGCCAGGCGATGTCGATGGTCGAAGAAGCGTTGATTGGCAAAGACAGAGCTCTTCGCGACGGATTCGTGCGAGAGCGGGACTCGATGTTTGTCGAGGAGCTGGCGAGCCAGGCGCTGGCAGAGCTGAACTGCGAGCTGATCCACGAAGTCTGCGCAGAGAGCATCAAGGAGGGACTGTACGCGTCCAAAGAGCTCGAGAACGCGCTCAGCAACGTGATCATGCCACACGAAGGGTGGCAGCAGGTGTTTGTTCACACGCAACTGGGCTTCGATCGCCTCTGGGTCACGCGCAAGAAGAAGAACGAGCTGCTGCTTGTCACGTGGCAGCGAGAGCTGTCGAAGCTGAAGATCCTGAAGAATGAGATCGCAAGACGGGAGGAGATCCGGCGTCTGGAAGAGGAAGAGCGCATTCGGCTGGAGAAACGCCGAAAAGAGATGCTCGCTGAGGAGCGGTTCTGTCGACAGTTCTACGTGGAGGAGATGGTTTTGTGCATGCGGGAGCGCAAGAGGATGGCGAACGCCGAGCTGGAGATGCGCGAGTACCTGCGGCAGCTCGAGATTGAGGCGATGAAGACCAAGTACGCGAAGATGGTCGAGGACCGGAATTACACGAGCGACAAGGCGGCTCGCCGCCTGGAGATCAAGCTGGGCAAGAACGAGAAGCACAGGCTTCATCGCGAATGGCTACACATCAAGGAAGAAGACGAGCTCGCGACTCAGATCCGAGAGCGAGAGCTTGCAATCGCTCAGGCAGAAGCCCTCGAGAGGCAGTTTGACAAGTACCTCATCCAGCAAGCCGTCGATGGGAAGGTTGCCGCGGCGCTTGAGGTGAGTCGCCTGCAGGAACGACTTCGTGAAGCACAACGAGTGGCAGCGGAGAAGAAAGCGGCGTTTGAATCGAAATTGGTCCAAGAGCGCATGATGGCGACGGTGGCCACATTCCACATATTGGCAAAAGCCGAGCTTGAGTGGATGGAAACGGTCGAGCGAGCAGCGTTCTGGCTCGAGAGGCTTGTGCCACTGGACAATAACGTGCGTCAACTGGAACCAGAGCATGAGCGCATCATGAAGGAGCGAGAGCACGTTGTAGCCGACGCAAAGATGAAGCGCGAGCACGCACGAGCCTGCCAGGAGCGCCTCAACGCCGCAAGCGCCGCGCTTGAGATCGCGATCAAGAAAGAGGACGAGAGCTCGAAGGCGTACAAGAAGATCCATTTCTTCAACTTGACGATGGACTCGGAGGTCATCCACGGCCGGCCACAGCGTTTCAAGACGCTCTACCTGCGCGAGCAGCTCCACAACCGATACTTCTTGCTGCTGACCGAGTCGATTGTACGTCGTGCCATTGTCGAGTGCAGCAAGCGCGAGGTCGTGCGCTTGGAGCAAAAGCTCAAGGATCTGCACGAAGAGCGTGTGGTGAAGAGCAAGGAAGTGGGTCATCTCAAGCGCAAGCACCGGCGCGCGTTCCACTTCACGCTCAAGAGATCGGAGCTCGGGAAGCTCATGTTTGGCGCCTCGCAGCAGCATTTGCTGAAAGAAAAGTTCCAGCAGTGGGTAAAATTGTGGTCCCAGCGCGTGATGGTGCGCGCGTCCTTCGAGATCAAGCACAGTCTCATCCTGCAGCAGCGGAAGATCAAGTCCGAGACCCATCCGTCCCATGCAACGGCGCCATTGGCGAACGCGGGAGACGAGCTGGGCACGAAGCTCTCGATTCTGCACGACCACCAGAAGCGCCGAGTGCAGTGCCGACTCTGCAAACGCGAGTACTCGGAGGAGCAGAACAACCGATACGCGTGTCTGTACCACCCTGGTGCGTACGAGCTAGCGTGTGTGCGCTCGTGTACCTCGCGCCGAGGGAATTCTACTCAAGCCCCAGTTGCCTCAGTCGCTGCGTCATGCATGCTGCACCGTGCAAAGAGGTGGCTTTGCTGCGATGAGATGGACGAAGGATGCTTCGGCAGCAGCGGTTGCGCGCGTCGCTATCACATGCCGATGCGTGCGAATCTGGCGCTGGAGAAGCTAGTGGCAAGAAAAACCCAGGAGGAGCAAACAATGTTGGAGCAAATCGACCAGCAGCTGTTGGAATTAAAAGAGCGCAACGTCGTGGGCCAAATGAAAGTCGTGACCAAGTCCGTGATCACCAAGATCGAGCGCGAACTCGCCGAGAAGCGCGCGATCGCAGCCAAGTACCACACTCTGGATCGACGTTAGAAAGGCAGCTTCACTTCCACCACTTTCTACGCTTCAAGGCGACTTGGTCACTTGGCGAGCTCCTGTTCGAGAAGGCGTTCGAGGTAATCGACTGTCACGCCGCACTCGTCAGCGAGCTGGCCCAGGTGGCTCACGTGCTTGCGAGCGCCGCCGCCGAAGAAGTCCGAGACCTTGCTGAAGATCCCCACTTCTTTTCTAGGCGGCGATGATGAGCACAAGGCGTGCGTCACACTCTCGGGAAGGAACTGGTCGTTAGGGTGACGATATGAGTGGCCAACGACGACCTGAGCGATCTTGGCTGCGTCCTCGGGCTTGATCGCCGACCTCAGCGGCATTTTCTGCCACAGATTTTCAAAGTCGCGGTGGGCAGCGCTGTCTTTGTATCCGCGCAGGAATGGGTGGGCGAGCGCCTGTGTGGACGTCAGGCGGGAGTCCGGGTCGCGCCGAATTAACCCCTTGAGGAAGTCGCGACACTCGGGCGAGAACTTGTTGGGCATGGGCGGCAGTGGGTCCGTGCAGATCGCCTCTTCGAGACCGAAGAAGCCGTCGTCCACGGCAAACGGGTACGCGCCCGTCGCCAGCGAGAAGAGCACGACGCCAAGCGACCAGATGTCGCTCACGTACGTGTAGTTCTTGCCCGATATGCGCTCGGGCGCCATGTACATCATCGTGCCTTCAAACTCGGAGAAGTACGACGCCGACTTGGACAGCGTGCCCGCTAGCCCAAAGTCTGCGACCTGATTGCCAATCACGAACCACAAGGACAGCAAGCAAGACTGTGAGAAAGAGAACGATGGAGACCAGGCAGCGCCATTCGTGAACGAACCTTGAAGTCGCCCTTGCGGTTGAGCAGGATGTTGGCTGGTTTGATGTCACGGTGGATCATTCTGAGGTCAAGATTAGCACAAGAAGGTCAGTCGACAGTTTTCATTGCTCAACAGAAGACCCAGTGAATTCCGTACCGCTGGCCGTGCATGTGCTCCAACGCAGTGAGGCAACAGAAGGCTCCGTGGCGCACCACTGACTCGGGGATCGAGACTTTCGCGTCGATGAGGTCCTGGAGACTGCCCATGTCCATGAACTCCATCACGATCGACACGGCGCACTTCGCCGGCGTCAAGTACGCACCGTAGAACGACACCTGGTACGGACAGAGGTTGCTGCTGGACGCCCCTGAGCTTGATGACGAAGACGAGAAGAAGCCGCCAGTGCGCCGCGTTGGGGATGGAGAAGCAACCACTTGGGTCATGCTGTCAATTGGCGCGAGGTTCTCGTGGAGCGCGTGCAGCTCGTGCTTGACCATGTGGCGCTCTTCCTCCTTGTACACGACAACCTCCTTCACGGCGACGAGCTTGAGCTCGGGCAGGTAGATCGACATGTACACGGTACCACCAGCGCCCTTGCCCAGCTTCTTGACGCGCTTCGTGCGCTTCCCAAGCTCCGCGGGGCCGTCGTGCGCGACTTCCTGGAACTCGGCGCCTTCGAGCGAGCTCATGCTCAGCGTTACGCTGGACGCGCGTCGTCGTCGCGTATCATTGCCCGCGACCATAACTGGGCTCACCACTTGCTCGGCCGTGGTGTCTGCGAACTGCACGCGCTGGCGAAATGGCGCTGGGGCGGGGAACACTTCGGTCGTCGTCTGGATCGTCACCATCAAGGGCAGCTCGGGCTTCTTCACGGCGTCCATGTTGAGCTGCAGCTGCAGGTTCTTCTTCACGTGGAACTGCTTGTTGCCAGCAACGCCAACGAAGTTCACTGGACTCGGCGCACGAACGATAGCAGCTGACGAGAGCCTGGACCCCGGCGCTCCTGCTCCACGACTCTGCGCAAGCTTCTCTCTGGTGTGGCGCGCTGAGCGCGCAGCCATCCCCGCGACACGCATCGTTGTATGCGCACGAGGCGACATGGGTACATGCGGTGGCGGAATGTAGCCATTTCGCTGCTGGACGCTCATCATTTTCGATAGCTTTGGTTCAGGTGCCTGATGAGGATAAGCTGCACCTTCGTGAAGCTCGTTAGAAGAGAGCGTCCGTTTACCAAGATGAAGCCGCAAGGAAAACTGAGGGAAGTCGCGAACTCTGTTGGCTGAGTATTACCACCACCACTTGGCAACCGCCAGTGTCATTGCTATTCCTGGTCAAGGACGCACAAGAAACTAACCACTATCTCTGTCCTTAGTTCCAGTGCTTAGTTGTTGATCGCTGGCTCGGCAGCGAAGACAGTGAGGTAGCTCGAAAGCGCGAGCTTCTGGACGTTTCGCTTGCCCGCCGGGTCGCTCCACGAGATGTTGTGTGCGAGCGCCTCCATGCTCTGTCGCAGCGCGCTGTCGGCCGTTTTCTCCGCGAGGTCCGCGAAGAACACGGCGCCGCTGTGGCGCTGGAAGGCGGGGCGCGGCTTGCGCTCGTCGAGCTCATAGATGAGCAGCAGGCAGTACGACGGGTCGCAAACGAGGTTGCAGAGCAGGTCGGCGAGCGCGATCTGCAGATTCCGATGAGTTTCATCCGAGGCGAAGAAGAGCGCGAGGACGGCCGAGAGGTGCTGCTGCGTGGCGCCCACGTGCGTGGGACCGTGGAACGCAAGGTTCCCGAGGATGTCCGCTGCGATCTCTTGGCGTATCGCGTTGTTGTCATTCGACTGGAGAAGCACTTTGTCCCACACGAGCGTCACGAAGTCTCGTGGGAGCGTTGAGAGGTCGAGGTCGACGAAGCAGAGGTTGCGCATGCACTCGAGCGCGTGGACTTGACAAGAGGTCAAGTGACTGGGCAGAGTGGTGAAAAGCTTGAACAGCAGAGAGAGCGCGTACAGCTCGTTCATCTCGCGCGCGATGCTGGCGTCCACGCTCGCATGGCAGATCGCGACCACTACAAGCACAAGTTAATCCAGTCATCCAGCAACAGAGCTCAAAGAATAACGAAAGCTACGAGTGCGAGTCTCTTACGTGTGAGCGTCAGCGAGTCGTGCACCTCGTGCTCAGCCCACCTATGAACACACACCAACACAACCAGAGACCGAGCGTCAAGGTTTTCTAGAGCAAGAACCTTCGTATGTGCAAGTGCGTACGCTACACCAAGCGCGTTGGACGTCTGCCAGGCGTGCTTGAGCGTCGCCTGCTCCTCCCAGATCCGAGCCAAGTGATCCACTGCATGCATCGCACGAACGTCAGGGGTCAATACACCATTCGCTATCACACAGCCATAGCGCTCGACACGCACACAAGGCACATTGCTGTGGTGCAAGCGGAGCGATGTAGCTGCCTGAACGTACGGATGGTGGTCGCGCCGTCCGCGCGCTGGAACTGCTCGCGGTCCTGCGTGTCCACGAGGCGCATGGCGATCTGCGCGAGCGCGTCACGCATCGAAGCGCTCTCGCGTCCGTCGCGGAACGCATCGACGAACGTCGACACGGGCGCGTCCAGGCGCATGCGGCGCGTCACGCCCATGGTGCTCGTGTTGCTTGAGTTCGATTGACAGGTTTGGTGATGACCAATTTGGATCATGAAGAGTCGTCACTCGCATTTCTGGCGAGATTAAATCGTCCCGAATAGTAACAAAATTCGGGTCACAGTCTAACCGCCCAGTACTTTACTCAACCCCATAATAAATGCTAGCAGGCCAGTACGATCTGTTTTTGTTGCTGCGGGCTCTTCCCGGAACGAGATGTGGAAAGATCAAGCCAAAAGCAACAAAGAAGAACACGGGTCGCCATGGAGGTGCTGCGCCTGGACTTCAAGAGCGCCGAGGCGCTGGACACAAGCAGCAGCAGCGGAAGCGCAGGAAATGCCGGTATGGACGAGGCGCCCGTGTGGTCGCGTCTCTTTCGCCACTTCACGCTCCAAGCGCCGCTCACGAACCGTCTGCTGGTACGACAATGAGATGAAGCCCACGTGATGCTTAAAGACACAGGACAATGCTAATGCTGCGTGTGTATTGCCCATCTGTATGACCGTGTGCTACTGCTGTAGCCGAAGGTGAAGGCGGGCCGCCTGATGCTCGAGGTGGGCGTGCCGCCCGAGTGGCAGCACTTTGAAGTGGCGCTCGCGGGCTCGAGCATCGCCGACCTGGGTCTCTACTACTACGCGAGCAAGAGCGACACGGCGCCCATCGGCTGCATTCTGCTGCACAGCGCGCATATTGACGTGCTGGAGGAGGTTTTGATGGTCGTAACCACGGAGAAGACGTGGTTTCTGTGTGCTGAGCACGGGCGCGAGGCGAGCGACTGGGCCGAAGCGATCTGCGGTACGATCGAGAAACTGAGCCAGGGGGTGCTGCTCCAGGGCATTAGCTCCAAGCGGCGACGACTGTCCAGCAATGCCTCGGCCGTGACGCTCAAGGAGATCCAGTCACGTGAGCCGCGCACGCGCGTGGACGAGTTCCTCGAGGTCTTTGTCAAGTCCAACTGTGAAGACATCCGCATCCAGGCCATTAAAGGCGCGCTCTCGTGGTCCTGCATGCGGAACCTGGCGTGGAAGCTCTGGCTCGACTACCTGCCGCTGGACGTGCCGTTCTCCCAGTGGCTCCCGATTACGAGGGAGAAGCGCCAGAAGTATGCCTGGCTGCGCAAGGGCCACCGGATCTTCAGATCTTCACTCGGTGGCGCTGAGAGCGATGAGGTAAGCGCTTGAAGCCTGGCTTTGGGGTTCTATTCAGGCGAACTCAACCTGATTCTATATGGTATATGTGACGTTGTACGCTTTTGTAGGCCTTCATCACGGCCTGCGAGACGTTGGAGGACAACCTCGTGTACGACATTTACAAGGACGTGCGGCGCACACGCGGCGCGATGCCGTTCTTCCGCAAGGCATCGGTGCAGTGCATGCTCATCCGGATTCTGTACACGTACTCGCACGCGCACCCGGAGATCTCATACAACCAGGGCATGGGCGAATTGGTGGCCACCATTCTGTACCTGCTTTACATTGAGCAGTGGCCGTCAAGTTGCAGCAGTGGGTCATCAGACAAGTCAGCAAATACTGATGTGGACTCGAGCATTTCGCCGTCGTCGTCGTTTGAGAAGTTGAGCGAAGAGAGCGACTCGGACGACGCGTCCTACGTGTACGTGGAGAGCTTCATCGACCTCCAGAGCGACGACACTTGTCTCGACAGCGCCACGTTCCTCAAGCTCGCGCCGTTCGCGGGCCACGGGTCTGGGAAGTACTCCGAGTACGACATGAATATCGCTTTGACTGGCTTTGCCTTTTGAATAACGTGAAGCTAACCTTTGTGCATGGCTTAATCAACTGCAGGTGCTGTCGTGAAGCGGCCGAAGAGATCGTCCGCGAGATGACAAGTGGCGCGTTCCTGGAGCACGACGCCTATTTACTTCTCGAGGAAATGATGCTCCGCATGGCTGGTGCCTACTGCCCTGAAGCACCTCCGCCGCGAAAGAGCCCAGAAAGGTCGACGAACAGCAGCTCCTCGTCGTCATCTCGAATGTCAAGAGCCTCACTCTCGTCCTACGTGCTCAGCAGTGGAGAAACTGCTTCGACAGCCACTTCACCCCTCTACGACCAGATGAACAGCATCCACAACCACATCCTGAGTCGTTGCGACCCACCATTGGCGCGCCACCTGTCGAGATTGGGCATCGAGCCGCAGATGTTCTCGCTGCGCTGGGTGCGCGTGCTCATGTCGCGCGAGTTTGCGATGGCGCAGGTGTGGCAGGTCTGGGACGCGATCTTCAGCCTCACGCCGTGCGACTTTTCGTTCATCAACCTGTTGTGTGTGGCCGCCGTGCGCGAGTTCCGCGACGAGATCTTGGCGGTCGAGGACGCCACGAGCGTGCTGCTCTGCTTCCGCGATATCTCGGACCGCGTCGAGGCCGATCGGCTCGTGGACAACGCGAGAGACCTCTATGAAGCGCTCATGATCGCCGCGGCCGTCGAGGCGTCGACTCGATACTCGTAAACAAACAAACAAAAAAGGGTGGGAAACTGGTGGTCGAGAAAAGAAAATGGTTTGCAGCACAGCCAAGAAAGAAAAATGTCGAAAACCCAGACAAACGCACTGTGAAAGGTGGGGACCAGCCAACACCTTGAAGAGGTGTCCTGGTTCGTTTTCTTGTTAATTGCATGTTGAGCATCGTCGTCTATTTCTTCTTACCAGCATTGCTCTTCCCCTTTCGGCTACCAGCAGTAGCCTTGTGACCGAGCAGGTTGTGCTGCCCCTTCGTCTGGAACGGCGCGCGCTTCGGCAGCACCTTGGCGCTCGGAGTACTAACCCCAGGAACAGATGCCGCCTGCTGCTTCCACTCGGTGCGCGGCAGGTCCGTGCGCACTTCGATCATTCGCACTTCGTCCGGGATCATCTTCTTGTGCGCCGACTGTACCATTCGCAGTATCACAAAAGACCCGGGTCAGGCTAAAATAGCTCAGGTTCGATATCCCAATGTCAACGAAGAGCTACGTACAAAGTCGGTGCGGAAGGTGATCATGCTCTCGAGCTTCTTGCGGTTGTAGAACGTGCCCTTGACGTCCACGAGGTAGAACGCGCGGTGGTTCGCGACCTTCATGATGATGTTGTTCGTCATGTTCGGGTTCGCCGACACGAAGGCCGCGGGCACGTCGATGGGCTTGCCGAGGTCCTGAATTAGAAGGCGAACATAGAAGAACGATTAGACTTTCATACCCAAGCTCAAGCGGCACTGGGTTTTCTTGGAGGCTCACCCCAAAGAACTTGTGCGTCGTGATGCGCAGCTTGTTGCCACCGCCGACCACCGAGATGCGCGCCACCGCTCGCTGTATGAAAAACGATCATCATACGCACTGTTTGGTTAGGACAACATTGTCAAACAGTTAGATAGCAACAGGAGTCAAAGCGTACGCGGGCGTGGAAGCCGATGAGGAACGCGAGCAGGATGCTCGAGCCGAAGCCGAGCGTCGAGCCAAAGTCGTTTGTGATCCACGAGAGCGGCGTGGGCTCACCCAGTGACTGCGGGAGCACTGCAGTAGCAAGACATACAGTCAAAGAATAGCACTTGGAGCTTCAGTTTAGAAGAAAGAAAGAAAAAAGCCCGGTAGGGGGCAGGTAGATAGTGACCGCGTACTCTCTGCGAGGCTCTCTTCGTAGCCCTTGAGCCACGACCAGAACGCAATCTATTGGCATCAACATCAAATAATCAAGAAGCGCTTTAGATCCCTCTCTTGCGAGTGCTACACTGAGCCAATGTGAAGTTGGACTTACATGCGCCAGGGATCCGGCGGACAAGATGCCAAAGTAGCTCTACATGAACGACAGCAGCAAGAGAGTACGTGAGTGAGCTACTAGCACATATACAGTAAACGCAGTCAGAATCCATGCCATGGCGATATGGTGTGCAAGATCACCTTGCGCGGGTACTCGTAGAGCAGGTCGCCGTTCTTCTGTTCGCCCTGCTCCGGCTGGTTCTTGAGCACCGAGTCCCAGAGCTTCTCGTTCGTCAGCGGCTCGTCGCCATCGTCCTTCCTCTTGTCCGTCTTCACGTCCACAGGTCTATTTACATGCAACCCAAGATCAAGATACACACATAACCACAAGATCGCATTGCACACGTCAGTATCCACGCCCGTCAATGGAGCCCTTCGCAAAGGTGGCGTTGGCAACGGAGCGCAATGACGTACGCAGAGCTGAAGCCTCGCCAGAGCAGCGTCTGCTGCGGGAAAGCACGGCAGCTGACTCTGCTCCCACTGAGCGCCGCGCTATGCAGCGCCATGCGCTGCAGCCTCGCGCCGTTCGCACTCGCACGCAGCAGCAGCAGCACCATCGTCCTCGTCGCTTCGCTTGTCTTCGCTTGTCTCGTGGACCAGTGCCTTTCGCTTTGTCTTTGACACGCGCAACATCCGTGCAACAGCACAATTAGCCGAGGTGACGCGAAGGTGAAAATGGTGGTTTTGGGAGTTACCTTCGTGCAACATCGAAGCAACCTCCAGTTCTCGATGCGTGTCAAAGTCCGCAAAGTGTACCCATTTCCCACAATCTGTGCGGCAAGACACGTCGTGTCGTCAAGTTCCCTCGTGAGAACCGCTATGAGTAATGTGCGATCGGTACACTGGACGCTGCGCCTGATAGCGGATACTTGGAGTCGTCAAGCTCCTGCGCCAGAACCGCACCGGAGGCTGCATGTACGAGGCGGTGGATATGGCGGCGGCGAGTGGCGACGCCGTCAAGCTCTTGCACGAGATTCGCACGAAGGGTTGCTCCGACAGTGTGGATGGACAGCGGTGGTGGTGGCGGCCACCTGGACGCCGTTCAGCTCCTCCAGGATGACCAAAACGAGGGTTTGCTGGATCTCGTAATGCGCCTCGCCCACGACCACGCCGATGCGATCAGGTCCATCCATGAAAACTGCAGCGAAGGTCGAATCCAAGCCGGGTGATGGACGGCGGCGCAAGTTGGGCGCCTCAACGCGATTCAGCACCTCCCAAAGGTCTGGTCTCCAGTGTGATCGCGGATAACGATGGAGCGTAAATGCGGGCTCGTGGAGATTGTCAATAGAGATTGCCACTGGAGAGTGTCACGATCGTGCACCCGAACCGACCCAATAACAACGACTCGAATGATGCGATGAACAACGCGGCCGCGAATGGCTACCTGGACGCTATCAAGCTTCTCCATTAGAAGTTGTAATGGAGGGAAGCGCGACGACGAAGAACGGGGGTCTCAAAACGGTCCAGTGGCTCCATGTGGATCGCTCGAACGGATGCAAGTCAGAGACACTAAGGCTCTCCGAGAACTTGACCAATGATGTGATGTTTCTCCCCCATGAAAAGCGAGTGGAATGATGTCTCTCTGAACGCCGCGAGCCTGGGGAATGGTCCGACAAGGATGCCGCCTCGCTGAGCTACGCGATATGGTTGGTTGACGACCAAGCTAATACGTGTAGCGTGGCATCGACTTGCCGACTGGCCCGCACCGGCAAAACGTGAGGAGTACGCGTCCAGTGGAGCTTCGACCTAATGATACCGACCTCGGCATTGAGTCACTTTGACAAGCATGCCAATCCATTTGAAATGGCTTTAAAAAGAAGAATTTCCTGTGTTTTCCCCCCAGCGAATTGCGCTGTCTTTGTGAGTGGATTATGTGCCTGATTTTGACTTACCAAACTGTTTTATGTTTACAAAACGGAATGGCAATTTTTGGTCCGCATGCTGCTTTGCGAAAGAAAGATGCAGCGCCGACCCCGAGAAGTGCCCGTCGACAGGCCGTCGGCCGTGCAGACCTACGTGTACGCGGCGTTACGCAGACTCACGCCCGTGGCATATACGCCCCTATTCTCACTGTGCACTGTGTGCTATACGTATATATGTGCGCGCATCAGACCGAAGGCGCTGCTGCGTGACGACCCGCGCGAGCAGTCATCGTCGCAGCGGCGGCGGTGGCTGCCGGCGGGCGGCAAACCGGACGCGTCCAAGCACTTGAGCAACACTCAGGCCAAGCGCGCAGCGACGCACAAGTACGTTTGTGATTGCATCGTTAGGGGATATGAGAAAGCTTACACGGTGGTGATGATCGTGCCGTAGGGTCGAGGCGATCGCGTACTGCTCGGAACCACAAGTGGCTCAGCTCCACGCGCTGGAAGAGGAGGTGCGGCAGGCAGACATACTGGTTCTTCTATCCCTTCGGTGGGATCAATGCGCTAACGATGTTGCTCTATCGATTCTGCCTCAACTTGTAAACGAGCAAAGATGGAGGTTCTTGAATCCGAGGTGCGACCAAAGACCGTTTCTCTTCGGACGCGCACGGCGCCTGTAACGGGAAGGAACGAGCATGTGTGTCTCATTCGTGGCTACCTTATTTCGTTAATACTGTGTCACGCGTCCGCAGATGGACAAGCTCGTCCAGGAGTTCTACGTGGCGGCCGCGACTTTTTCAGCGCAGTCCTCGGCCCAGAAAGCGTGCGTCCTTTGTTTGCTTTTCGAGCAGTCTCGATCTTGATTCCTCTGTCTGATGGTGGTTGTTTGTGTCCAACAGACTCGTGCGAGTGCTGCTTGATCACGAGTAAGTGATACGCACCTGTGCAGCAACAACCAAAGTGACACGAGACCACAGTTCATTTGGACTGGTGTATCAAAATAATTTAGCGGAAAACTATTGCCGTGCTCTTCATGGACGTCTCGCGCATTTTACCATTGCGACTGCAAGTCGCTCGGTGTCGCTGCCGCTCTTTGCTGCCTCTCTGGTATACAAGTAAGAGATGCAGACTCGTGCATATCATGGTCTCCTCTCGCCTTCTCCGTGCGTCGCCGGGTGGGCATCTCTCCGCGCAAGCGTTCACTCCATTCTCTCCTCTGGTCTGCGCACGCGCATGCTCTCTCTTGGTAGTTGGCTTCGATAACGATACTATTTTTTGTGGAAACTTGTGAATGCCTACTCGCTCGTGTGCTCAGAAAATATCTGGCGGACGCGGCGGCATAAAGGAGCCGAGACCGCGCGGCTCGTTCTGCTGCACAACGTACTGGAGGCGGTAATTCGCGAGCTTCAGCTGCTTCACCTGGCCCTGGAGCTCGTCGATCACGAGCTGCTGGTCCTTGATCTGCAGCTTGTACGTCTCGACCTCGGACGCGGTCTGGCGGAGCGCGTGATTCTCGCGCTCGGTAGCGTCCATGCGCGTGCGCAACGCGTGCATCTCGTGCTGCCAGCAGCGCATCTGCTGCTCCTGCTCCTCCACGCGGCGCTCGAACTCCTGACGCATGTGCTGCATCTCCAGCTGCTGCTGCTGAATGATGCTCGCGCTCCCATTGCTGTGCTGGTGGTGCTGTTGAGTGTGCTGCTGGTGGTCAAAGTGGCTCTGCTGGTTCTCCTCGCGCAGCGCGACCTCTCGCTTCTCCTGCAGCTTGAGCGCGCCGAAGCGCTCGATCGCCGTGTCCACGTCCATCGCACTCTGTTGCCTTGCACTCTTATCGGTGATCGCGCACGTGTGAGTGGAGCCAGCAGTCGCCTTGTGGGCCGTGCAGGCGTGTCACTCGCTTCTCGCGTGTCTGGATGATGGAGCTCTCGTTGCTTCTTGGCTGCGCTGTTTCCTGTCCTTTCCAGCTCAACACTTCTATTTCTGGGCATTTGGAGTCGAGCGACCGTTGCCAGCGTTGCCTGATGACAACCTGTACGAGCCTGTATCGAGCAACTCGCAGTCCAACAGTTGCTGCTTGGAGGGGTTGCTGCAGGGTGCTGGTTGAGGAGGAAGTTTGTGTTGGATTTCTATGGTTTGAGCCGGTGACAGAAAGGGGTCGCTCTTATAGACATTTCCTTCAAACGTTTCTCTTACAGCCGATCTGGTAGAGCTGATACAGCAGAGTCCTTCGAGTTGTATTCTTTGATGGTATTTCACTCTATAAGAGACATGCCTCCAAACGAATGAAACCCATACGAAAACCAAGTCAAAACGCACACTTGAAGGCGACTTCACATGATCGTTTCATGGAACTCAAACACAAGGGGAAAAAACCTTCATGCAAAAGCCACGGCTCGAAAAGTGCAACATCGTCTTCCGTCTTCGAACTGTGAGTCCGATCCACAAGAGTCATAATTGCCGCCTTGTGACACGAACACACGCTGCATGCTTAGCGCCGTGCGTAGTATCGTAGCCAGTGTTGTGGGCGGTGGCGTGGGCGGTGTCGTGGACGGTGTCGTGGACGATGGCGTTGCCTGTTGTGTGGACGGTGTCGTGGACGATGATGGCATTGCCGGTGGCGTGGATGGTGAGGCGGCTTGTGCAATAGCCTCGTTGAACTTCCTCGAAAACGATCGCGGTTGGTAGCCGTTCTTACGAGCCACTGATGCAGCCTCTTTCCGCTCAAACGCGCACGCACCCCCTCGGCGACGTCACACTGTGGGATTCTGGTTCTTCGCGCGCGCGTCTTGGGGGGGGAGGAAGCTCGAAGTCACCTTGATCGCGCGCTCGCCGCGTCATGGTCGCAGGGGCTTCCGCGTTCTTTTGGAGTGTGTGGGAGCTGAAGTTCGATTTCAGCCTTTCGAAAGGGATGCATGAGCGTATGCTTATGCGTGCTTCATATGCTGCCGTGCATAAGGATAGGCCGCCTTATCGTGCTGAAAATGTATGTGGATACATATTCGGTATGTCAAGGCGGGCGACAGGAAAGGAGGTCTTTCTCTCATGTCACAGATTCGAGCGAGTCAGAGAAAATGGATACATTCGGGCGAAAATGCAACGCGCGCGTTGAGTATTACGCTGCAAGTCGAGAGATCACTACGATGCCAGTGTGCTTATTGCTATATGTCAATATTGTGATGTATGCGTGTTTCTAATATACAGTCCTTGAGAGCCGCTCTCTATTTCTCTCTCTCTATTTCTCTCTCTGGACCAATGGCCGTTCAGCAAGATGAGCATCGGTGCTTGGGGAGGCTCTCGTAGCTAGATGGCTGCTGCGTTGTCGGCAGCAAGTGATCCAGCACGATCAGCTCCAGCTCTCGGCCCTCAAAGTCAAAGTCATCACTGCACCTCCTGGCAGTTGTTGAGCTGCTGTCTCGCTTCTCCGTCGCGCCAACCTTCGAGAGCTGGCGCTGCAGCTCCTTCTTCGTGTAGATCACGAAGAACACCATCGTGACGACCGTGAGCACCATCCCGAGTGCAAAGAGCACCACCTGAGCGCTTGATGAGCTCGATTCCGCTGATGCGCCGCCGCTGCCGGAGTCGGGACCGAGCAGCATCTCCTGCGTCTCGTAGCCGATGTGGGTCAGCACGATCGTGAACGGCAGCGTGGCCACGAAGGACGAGACTATGAAGCGGTACGTGGACACGTCCGTGATCGCGAGTCCGTACGACTTGACCGCATGCGGTAGGCTTGAGAGCTGCACGAGTAGGAGTGGCTTCCAGCTCTCGCTCTGCAGAATCGTCGAGATGACGGAGAACGTCGGGAAGTTCGTCTCGAGGTACCCACCGACGCGCTCGCGTCCGATCTTCTTGCCCAATGCGAAGGTGATTAGCGCACCGCCGGTCTTGCCGATCGTGTTGAGCACAACGCCGTAGAAGAGGCCAAACACCGACCCACCGATGAGGTCGAACATGGACGACGGGATGCACAGCGGCGTCAGCAGCCAGTACGCCAGCGGGAACACGATGCTGCCAGTGAGCTTGTTCGCCTGAATCCACTCCATGAGCTCCATCGAGTAGTGCTTGAGTGGCACGAGGCACATCAGCCAGTAGAGCGCGTAGTTGACGACGACGAGCGCGATGCCGATCTTGAGCCAGCGCGTGGCTCGTGCAGAGAGCGACAGCGCGCATCTGCGCTGGTGGGACTTCCTCACGGCATCCGAGAGCTGCGGCGGCGTCTGCTCGTGGTTATGAGCGTCCATGCGGGAAGGTGTCTTGCGGCGCTGGTAGGCGATCTGGTTATCTGCTGCTGCTGCTGCTTTCTTTGCTGTGGCGGAGCTGGTACTTGAGCGTGTGACAGTCTTCCTGCTGAAAGATCAAGCGGCCGTGATCCGAGTGGCTCGAATGCTCGTGGAGGAATAAGAAAAGTCGCCACATCGTAGAGCTGCATGATTGCGCTCGCACGACCGCCACAGAAGTTGATGATGACCTCGCGAAAACCTATGAATAACTTCAAGATCGCACGAGAGGTGGCTATTAGTAGCTCACGCGAAGTACTCGTATCCTTCCCTCCCGAGGACGCAGCACAGCATTGTAAGACGCATGACGTAACACAGCTCGCCTTCATGCGCGCGTACTGTTTTAACACGAATCATCTCTATGGTCTCTATTCTCTAACTATCTCTATCTGTCTGGATGTCTATCAATGCGCATGAGCTGCCACAAGCAAGCAAACAAACAAACAAGCAAAAATCCAGCGGCTAGCTCACGCATGGGCTGTCTATTATACGATGAAGAGACTGCCGGCCCGTGTCTTCGACAGCTCGTTCTCCTCCGCGTGCATCGCGATGAGCGGCTCCGAGGGCTCGAGGTTGAGCAGATACGACTCCTCCTCGCTCCCACTGCGACACTCGCGCTTCTGCAGCTCCGCCAGCTGCTTCCTTGTGTACACGACGAGCAGCGCCATGGCGACGGCCGTGACGACCGCGCCGCCCACGAGCATCGCGAGCCGCGAAGAGCTCAACTCGCTCTGCCCGGACACGATGGACGCGATGTCGCTCGCCTGGTCGCCGATATTCGCCCAGAGCACGGCGTGCGGCAGGCCGCCGACCGCAGAGGACACGGCGAATCGGAAGGACGAGACGTTGGTGATCGCGAGCCCGTAGCACTTGACGACGTTCGGGATGCTCGAGAGCTGGAAGAGCAGCAGCGGCTTCCAGGACGATTGGCTCGTGAGCACGGCTGAGAGCGCCCTAAACGTTGGGAACTTGGTCGTGAGGTAGTCGCCGAGCATGGCTTTCCCCAGCTTGCGGCCCAGCAGGAACGTGAGCAGCGAGCCACCGGTCTTGCCGATGAGAATGACCACAAGACCATGGACGACGCCGAAGAGCGAGCCGGTGATCGCCTCGAGCACGGTCGACGGGATGCAGAGCGGGATCGCGGTCCAGAAGAAGAGGATCACGGCGAACGTGCCCAGAAAGGTGTGCGTCTTGACCCACGAGGAGAGCGCCAGCACGTACACCTTGACCGGCAGCAGCGAGAGCAGCAGCAGCGCCACGACCACGGCGAGTGCGGCGAGCGCCGTCTTGAGCAGCAGCAGGCGCCTGTGTTGTTGTTGTGATGCGCCGCTTGAGCTGCCACTGCCATCGTCGTCTGATGACTGGTGGTGGTGGTGGTGGAGCGGCAGCTCCTCGTCGGCCGCGCTCATCATGACTGCTAGTGTCTTCTGCTCGGACGTGGCTGTGTGTGTGTGTGTGTGTGTGTGTGTGGAGGGCGACGCGCGGCCTGCCGATCAGCGCTTCCAAGTCGCTTTCTTTGTGTTTCGTGGACTGACTGACTGCCGCCGCCGTCTGTTTCTCACTTCCTCAACCGCTATTGGCTCATGGGAGCCTTGTGATTGTGCGCCTGATGATAGGTACACCTGGGAATTTTGCATCAGCAAGACAAAGAGACAAGTCGCCAACAACCGCACGACGCGACGCCAGACAAAAATGACAAAAATGACAAGAGCTGTTCTCAGCATGTGGCTCACAAGAGCTCATCAGTAGCATGCGCTTCTTGATTATCATGTTTTTGCAGCTAAGCTCAGGCGGCGCTCGGCAGCATGGGCTCGAGCGTGGCACGCCCGACCCAGAGCAGCACGGGGTCCTGGCGCACGAGCACGTACTTCTCGGCCTGGTCCTCGAAGCCCACGGCGCGCAGGAACTCGAGGCACTCGGGGAACGCGCCCACCTGCGTCTCGAAGAGGCGGTTCGCCTTGCGGATCGACCGGAACTTCTCCTCCGACGGGTGCGCCACGATGTTCGAGAGGATCTTGTGCAGCAGCGACACGGCTTTCGCCACGCGCTCGCCGCTGTACCGCGTGCGCAGCTGGCGGATCGCGTCCAGGATGCGCTGTTCACGCTCGCCTGTAAATGTAAGACGGCAAGTGAAACGACAGATCGATTAGTCAGCTTTGTATTCGCAGGCCCAAGTCGAGCAAGAAGACATTTCGATACGTACTTGGCTGGTAGCCTGGGATCTCCAGGACGTCCTCCATCACTTGGTCTGGCTGGGTCTCCACTTCTGTAGTTGATTGTGCCGCAATAGGGGACGCCTCCGGCTCAACCGCTTCTTCTTCTTGGTCAGGTTGGGCTTCTTCCATTTCGACATCCACAGCTGCTGGCGGAGTCTCAATTCCAGCTTCTGAGGATGCAGCGGCAGCGGGTTTCTCCTCCGCTTCGTCGTCATCGTCTATTGTGATCACTTCAGGCGCAGCTGCTGCTTGTGCTGAAACTGGGTGCAAATGACGCGCTTGGGCTTCTTCACCCGCTTCGATGAGGCTCTCTTCACTCAGCAGTAGACGACTCGTCGACGTGCCCCCACCGAGCTTCCGTCCGCCGCCCGAGTCGTCATCTTCGTCATCTTCGTCATCCTCGATAACCCCAACGCCCGAGCCACCCACAGCCGCACCTCCTGCATTTGTCCAGTCGAGCTCGCCGCATTCCTTCTCAACCTGACGCATCAGCTGGTAGAACTTGGAGTCGTGTTCAGAGTGAACCTGTTGTGGGTGATAAAGTGTTCAAGGGTGTGTTAGTGGATACACTAGGCTTAGATGAGAACAGCAATGCGGTTTGCAGGTACGTACGTTGTGTGTGAGCTCGTGGAAGAGCACCTTCTTGATACTGATGACATACGAATGGGAATGAGAGAGGTTAGAACAATCACGACGGGACTCAAGTCAACATGATATGGCAAAACAAACGCACCCCAAGTACTTTCGAAACCCAAGCAGGTCGTCCGTCCGCAGACGCAGCAAGATCTTCTGTCCTTTGTTCTGGTTCAGGCCCAAGACGCATACGGGGTCGACGCCGACCTTGCCATCCGGGTACATCTCGGCGAGGGTGCCAACGCTCCATCTGCACATCACAGAGCCATGTGAGCGCAATCCGTGTGTCTCCATACACAACATGCTAGAGTCAAGGTCAATACGTACTTGTGCTTGGCCATGACTGCGAGGATACCACGGTCGTTCGCGAGTCGCTCGAGGATCTCTCGCGCTCGGCTTCTGTCTGGGAAGTTCGGGAGCTCTTCAATCGCGTGGAAGCGGTAGTCCGTCGAGACAGCATCCCGTGTGGTGACCATTTCATTCCTCTTCGCGATGCTCACGACATAGCGATTCGCTCTGAAGCACATACACAAAATCCACATGAACAGCCAATGTGAGTCTTCC